>JAHNEJ010002356.1:0-141387 GCA_022559845.1 Amorphophallus konjac
ATCGAAAAAAAGGTTGAAGGGGTTGAAGCGTTGAAGCATCCGTAAAAGAGGTTGAAACATTTGTAAGAGGGTTAAGCATTTTTTTTCACGAACAGAGCCTTCTTCATCCGGCTTCATCCATATATTTCTGTCGTCTTCATTCATTTTTTTTTTTCCTTTACTGTCGCCAGGGACAGCAGGATTTCACCCCTTTTCATCTCTTTATTTTATTTATTCATATCACTCCATTCATCATATACGTTCATCCTTTATATTTATTCACACTTTATCGTCATACTCCCCCTCCCTTAAGTCTTGTTAAGGGGTTTTAAAAACAACCAAAAAATAAGGTGCGCATGTGCCTTTCTTTCCTTCATTATTACATGTCTCTTTGGATAGATGCTACTGCGTTTTGGGCTGACCCCCCTCTTCTTGTTTGTGTTTATTGTCCGTTTTGCAAGGTAATCAACTAAGAAGACCCACTTCATCGGCCGGCCGATCGAAGTTGGAGGAAGAAATCCACATCCATCCCGCGTCTCAAATTCCACCAGGTATACGCGATCACTTTTCTTCTTATTGAGGTAATCCCTCTGGCGATCACAACTCCTTTTAAGCACCTCGTGCTTCGTCATATTCATTTTATTATTTTTATTTCTATTCTTAAGTGTGGATTTTTAAATAGATCTACATCCCCGGCAATAACCTGCACCTCATGCGAGGGGTCATGAGAAGGACCCGAGTCCATAGCATAGACTCGCTGGTCGGCTGACAAACCACGGCTAGGGTGGTTCTCCTCAAAAGACTCGTGAGACATGCTCACAGTTTTCCCAGAACGTAAAAACATACACTAGCAAGTAGGTAGCAGAGATTATCAAACAAGTGGATGCCTTTACGCCCTTTTTGTGTTTTGATTTTGATGATTTTTTTTTGTATTTTTTGCGAGATCCAAAGTTCACACAAAATGGGGACCCTAGTTTATTTTTGTTTCACCGCCGTGTCAGCTAGGGTCTCTCGTCTCACCACGAATGAAATGACTAACTCCGGGGAACTTCAATGGTACAACTAGCCCAGTGAACGAAGAGGAGATTCTTCGATGTCGGGGACTTACGGAGGTCCCAGTGTAGGAGATTCTAGTCCGTTGAGAGGAATTCCCAAACGGAGAGTCCTTCCTTCACCGGAAAAGGGTGATCCTCAAAAAATGAAAAAAATGATAGAAAAGAGGAATGGATGTATGCAATGGAATGCTGACAGATATATGGAGTGGGAAAATAACAGAAATAACAGACATATAATAAACAAAGAACCAATCAAAACTGACGGTGCTGCCGTGAGCACAACGGGGGCGCGCGCGGGCGCGAAAGTGGAGAGGCACGGATGGTGCCGAACTTGCAAGGGTAGCCGAAAGGAAGCAGTAGACGTCCCACCGTGATCGCCAATCTGTGAGCGACGTCACGCGGTTCGGGGAAGCGGAGAGAGGACGCGGAGCGCGCGCGCTCCTCTTTTCTTTTGTTTTGGTGTTGGTGTTTGTTTGCTGCAACACAGAAATAAGAGAAGAGTGAGAAGGGGCCACCACGGGAGATTGCTCCGGCGGGGCGAGCGGGACAAGTGTGATATAGCAAAATATGGGGTTTAAATGGCCATAGCGGGAAGTGACTCGCCGCGGCCTCGGGGGGACGGGAATGGTGCAAAAATTAAATAACAAGAATTGAAACGGCCATTGGGGAAGTGACTCACCGCGGCCTCGAGAATATGAGCAGAATATAACAGAGTATAAAGAGAATATAAGAACGGAAATTTAAACGGCCATTGGGGAAGTGACTCGCCGCGGCCTCGAAAATAAGATGTGATCGCCAGGGGCCGAAAGACCCCAAAATAAGAAAGTGATCGCGCCTACCTCAAGAGCGGAAGATGGCGGGTTGCTTCTTCCTCTCCCTCCGGCCGGCCGACGGAGAGGGCTTTCCTCGACTACCCTTGCAAAACAACGACAAACAAATGACAAGTGGATTAGAAAGATGGAGGTGTAGTATTCAAATCCTTGCGATAAAAATAACGAAATGATGACAAGACACACACCTGGTTGGTGTTATCTTTTAAACCCCTCTCGGACTCGAGTAGGAGGAAAATGAGATGATGGATGCAAGAAGTATAAAAGAAGAGGTGCCCTTATGAAGGGGGATAGAGGATGCGAGATGATGAATGCAAAAGAACTACGAAGAAAAAAGGGGAAGAAAAGGCTTATTGGATGAGCTGAGGGTGAAATCTGGCGGAGCTCCGGCAGCGTGGGGACGATGAGGAAGCGCGGTGGATGAAGACGACCTTCCTCTCGCGAGCGTGAGCACCCGAGAAGCCGGCAGAACCACCACCTACAAAAGAACCCACGGGTTAGAAAATGACTCCGTAGCCTCTGGGCTCCGGCAGCCTATCGGATCACTTCCAAGCTCCTCCAGAACTAAGGGGGTGGGCCTCTATTTATAGGGCTCCGGAGGGTGGAGGCGTCCAGGACCCTGGACACCTCCATCAGGGCCGAAATAATATTTTATTCTATTTTTATTTATTTTTTTGGAATATTTTTGTGGAGGCGTCCAGGGTCCCGGACGCCTCAAGCAGGTCCACCGAAAGCCGACGACGGCCGCACGCGGTTTGGCACAACGCGTGGTTTTGTGAGCGGCGCCTCGTGATTCAGAAATGGGCGCGTCCAGCTGGCTGGACGTCTCCATATTTTGGATTTTTTCACACACGACAAACCGTCGTTCGGTGGCCGGCGCCCGTGAGGGTTTTGATGGAGGCGTCCAGAGGCCTGGACGCCTCCATAAATATATTATTTTATTATTTTTTATTTGTCTTTTGTGCCAAGGCTAGCATTTTGATTTTTTATAATTGTTTTTATGTATTATTTTTTGTGTTTTTATGCCAACTGGCTTTTTTACAAACATTTTTTATTATTGCTTTTATGGAGGCGTCCAGAGGCCTGGACGCCTCCATTAATATATATATTTTTTAGTTAGTTTAAGGCCCTGAGAAAAGAAATAAATAAAATCAAAAATATGGGGGCGTCCAGGGGCCTGGACGCCCCCATTAAGACCCACCCGGGTCCTACTCAGCGGCCGCCCGGCAGTCAACATCTTGGTTCCGGAACCTCTTGATACGTCTGACTGGTGTTGATGCCGTCCGAATGCCGTGACGAGACGATTCCGAATGCCGAAAAAGGCAGAAGAAGATCCGAGAAAAGGAAGCACGAGTGATTCAAAATGCGTAAGCCGTTGCGGGGCGTTATATAGTAATATGAGACTTTCTCAGGAGGCGTCAAGAATGGCGTGTCTACACCGGCAACCCCTTCATTCACCTCAAGGACTTCATGTATGAGTCCTCCTATTGGCAAAATGATCAAAGGTCCCTGGCATACCTCTTTCGGAGATCATTGGATGGTCCTGCGCTTGAGTGGTTCTATTCTCTGGAGCCCCGCGAGGCTGAGAATTTTGAAATAGTCCAGAGAAGGTTCTTGCAGAAATATAGGGATAGGGTCGGTCCCTCACTCTCCATTACCGACCTAGTGGCCGAAAATATGAAACCCGACGAGGATTTTGTCCGATATGCTGATAGATGGAGGTCTCTGACGGAAAGAATAAGGGATACCCTCTCCGAGCCCGAACAAGTGAAGATGATTGTGTCTAATGCAACCCCACAGTTCAGACATGTCCTGGCCATGGATAAACTTACTACAATGGAGGAACTCTATGAAAGGGCCCGGTACATCCAAACCCAGCTAAAAGACTCCCCCATCATGAACATGTTTGAGTCGCCGAAACCCAAAGTGGTCAGAAAGACAGGCACTGGTGTCCCGGGCGGAGCCACAGAAGGGGTCGTGATAAATGAGCAAGTCAGTGCGGTCAACAATGCCAACTATGCAGTCAACCCAAGGCCTCCACAAATGCCCCGACTTCCACCCCAACCAGGTCCTTTCCCTCTTCGTCCTCCACCCCAAAATAATCCACCCCAGGATAATATGCCTCCATTACGCCAACCCCAGTAACAACAACCACAACCTCAGCAACAACAACCACCGCTTCAGTACAACCAAGTTTCACCCCCGGGGAACTATAGTCCCCAACAGCAACAAAGGAGGCCGCTCGGTCCCAAGAGAGCCTACTATCCACCATTACCGGAAACCTTAGCAGACATTTTTAATGCCCTCATGGCATCAAACCAACTCGCCCTACCCAGAGAAAGGCCCGCGTGGCCACCCAATGTTGATACCTCCAAATACTGCGTCTACCACAGGCAGCCGGGACACACAGTAGATTACTGCTTCCATTTCAAAGATTACATCCATGATATGAATGATGAACATCAAATATATTGGGATGAGATGAGACGATACGTCGCGGCTCTCAAGGCTAGGAGACCCCCTTATAGGCCACAGCAGCAGTTACAACAGCAACAGCAACAGCAACAGCAACCACAACAACAACAGCAGGCTCAGCAGGCCCCACAACAACAGCCCGACATGGGCATAATCCAGAATCCATTACCGAAGCACCAACAGCCCAATCATCAGGTTAACCCCATCTCCTCCTTCCCGGAAGTCGGGAGAGAGCAGGTGTGGCACCATGAAAGTACCTCCATTCTTTCTACCTCCAACCCTATCGTCATGCAACCCCCTCACCTTGCCCGGGTAGCACCTCTCTCTCATCAACCCGCATCAATATCACCATCACCATTTCCACTACCATTACGCCCTCTCATCCGCACCCCGACCTCCTATCAACCGACACTCTCCACTACGCCTTCACACCCTCTCATCTTCTCTCACTCCCCCACTTTACCATCCACCTCTACCACATTTACCCCTACGCCTTCTAAACCCCTTATCATCCGTCAACCATACATAACCCCGTCTTTCTCCACCGTATCACCACTAATGCCTTCAAAACCACTCATTAACCATCACCCACCTCAAAATCATTGCCCACTTCAAGCCCTACCCACTCCTACTTCGTCTCCACTGCCACCTTCTAGACCCCTTATCCTTCATAATCCGCGCAATATCCCCTCTACCTCCACCATGCCGCCACCTAACAAACCCCTCATCAGAATCCCTGCTCCCGTCATCACCCCTGCTTCATCAACCATTCCTCCACTACTACCCCTCAAACCCCTGTTAAAACTCACTGCTACCCCCACAGAGGTACAAAAGCCGCAGGCAATGGTGCTCCGGAGTGGAAGGATTTTCACAGGGTTTTCCCCCACAACAGTCAGAATCCCGAGCAATCTCAGCCAGAGAAGGATGATGCAGAACAACCAGAAAGAGCTATCCCTGGAACACAGTATGATCTATTGAAACACTTGGACAAGACACCTGCCCGGATCTCCATCCTAGAGCTACTTCAAAGATCCACATCCCACCAGGCGGCCTTGATGGAATATCTTCAAAAGGTCATGGTTAATGAAGACCTCCCCGTGGAGAAGATTTCGACCGTCCTGACCCCAACAGACACACAACCAGCCATCATGTTTCACAACTACGAGCTCGCTCCCAAGGAAGCTCGGAAATATGCATTGTGCATTTCAATAAAAATTAATGGGGTATCCATAAACCCGTGTCTTGTGGACACGGGTGCATCCATAAATGTGATCTCCATGAGCACTCTTCAGTTGTGTGGGGTCAACGAGGAACAAATAAGACCTTCCTCGATCACGGTCACGGCTTATGACAATAGCAAAAGGCCGCCGCAGGGGATGATTATTCTGAAGGCAGAACTAGGCCCCATGGCAATTCCCACGGAATTCCATGTCCTCGACATGGACCCCACATTTAAGGCTATACTGGGTCGCCCTTACATCGAAGCCATGGACGCTGTGCCTTCCACCAACCATCAGTGCCTGAAGTTTCCTTACAATGGGAGAATTATTAAAGTGGTCAGTACACCTGTCCTTCACACAGTGGATGCTATCAACACCTCTCTGCCTTCTGTTTGGCCGTCTCATCGGCCCATATTGTCACTACTGGACGTACGTGATCCATCTCATGTTCCACTAGCACCAAAGGAGCCGGTCAGGGCAACCACAACATCATGTCTCCCTTTTCACTCCAAAGGTTGGGAGATTATGAGGAACATCGGCTATCAACAAGGAAAAGGTCTGGGCGCACAGTTACAGGGTATGCTCAAACCGCCAAAGGAAATTAGGCCGAACCGCAGGTTTGGCCTAGGCTTCAAAGGACCGTTCAAGGCAGATTGGAAGCCCCTCACGTGGACTCTATCAAACCACTTCAACAGAGGGCCCGTTATTCAGATGGGAGATCACCCACGAGAAGCATATGGGGGATCACATGCTGTATATTTGGCCGAAAAATGTCCGAGGATCACCAAAAGAGGCAAGATCAAAGATCCGGAATGCGAGTGGGACAAATGGTTCGACATACGGGACATTTCCGTTGCACTGGAAAGGATGTTCTCATCTCCGCAGCTTGAAGGACCACCATTGATCTCCGAAATACCAGAGAATATTACCACTCTTGCCAAGGTTCCAAACTATCCTCGTCCTCGCCAGAAGGACTCTGTCATCGACGGATCTTCATCCGTCCTCAACATTGCCGTCGACGGCTCATTAGCCGCCATCCTCTCCATCCACTCGTCTCAGCCTTTGCTGATATCTTCTTCCTGGGCCAGACAATTGTCTGATGATCTTCCCAGGTCCCCTTCTTTGCTTACATACCTACGCGGGCTTTTCAACCCGCGCCAGGTCTTCAACCATGATCTGCTCTATGAGCCTCACAATCCTCTAGCCATAACCACTTTCCTCTCTCCTCCAATCTCTTTTCACTGCTTTGTCATTAAAAATGAAAACGAAAAAAAAACGTCAATTTTCAAACTCCCCAACAACACATCTTCGTTGAGGAAACCTCCTACATCTCCCACGGGTGCGTACCGCCTTGCGGACCACCCGTCCAAGGTCCGATGAGCGACCTTTTCTACCCCTCCTCTGAGGGGTCTTCTCCTGTACATTCTACACCATCCTCTTCGTCTTCCTCTTCTTCTGTAAATATTGTCAGTCAATCTAGGAATGATAGGCCAAGGGTAGTACCTAGGAAGAAATCCAAGGGTAGGCAGATCCCTCGTCGATTCCTTCTGGATTTGGCCGCCAGGTGTCAGGCCCTTCTTGCCATCCCCCAGTTGTTAGAAAATCCCATCCAGCTACCCGAAATAGAATGCGAGGGCGACTGTGCATCTGATGAAGGGCATGGAGTCTACGAGATCACGGATGAAGAATGCCCCACTGAAGATGAGGGTGAAGAATATGAGGATGCGGCGGGCGCATACGCTAGTGGAATGAGGAGATTCGACGAGCCGTCAACCGCCGTAGAAGAATCCACCAAAGAAGTCAACTTGGGAACTGAGGAAGACCCTAGGATCATCCTCATAAGTGACAACCTACCACCCTCTGAAGAAGAGGCATTAATTGAGGTTCTCAAGGAATATAAGGACACGTTTGCATGGAGCTACGAGGATATGCCGGGTCTGGATTCAACCTTGGTCGAACACCGTTTAACCCTAAAACCAGGGTCCATCTCGGTAAAACAAAGGTTAAGGCGTTTCCACCCTCAGATGGCTTTGAAAATGAAAGAAGAGGTCGATAAGCTCCACAAAGCCAGGTTCATTAGAGTCGTTCTTTATCCTCAATGGGTGGCGAACATTGTCCCGGTCATGAAGAAAGATGGGAAAGTCAGGATTTGCATCGACTTCCGGGACCTTAACCGCGCGTGTCCAAAGGATGATTTTCCCTTACCTCACATTGATGTGCTGATTGATAACACGGCAGGCTACGAAACCCTCTCTTTCATGGATGGATTTTCAGGATACAATCAAATTCGTTTGGCAGAAGAGGATCAGGAAAAGACGTCATTCACTACCCCTTGGGGAACATATTGTTACGTGGTCATGCCGTTCGGATTAAAGAATGCTGGAGCTACTTACCAAAGAGCGATGATGGCCATATTTCATGACATGATGCACATATATCTGGAAGTGTATGTGGATGACTTATTGGTAAAATCAAGGACCAGGATGGAACATCCAGAAGTTTTGGCTAAGGTCTTGCAGAGGTCAAGGGAGTTCCAACTGAAAATGAACCCGAAGAAGTGTGTGTTTGGTGTGTCGTCAGGTAAATTGCTGGGGTTCATTGTGAGCAAAAGAGGGATCGAGATAGATCCTGACAAAGCTAAGGCTATCAGGGATATGCCGCCTCCCAAGAATTTGAGGGAAGTCCGAGGTTTAATCGGGAGGTTGCAGTTTATTCGTCGGTTTGTGTCCCAACATTCACAAAGGTGTAGACCTCTCTACGAGTTGACCAAGCCAGGAGTAGAATTCCACTGGAATTCTAAATGTCAGAAAGCTTTTGAAGGGTTAAAGGAATATCTGGCTAGTCCACCCGTTCTCATTCCACCCAAACCGGAAAAACCTCTGATCCTTTACGTCTCAGTCTTGGATGACTCCGTAGGAGCCGTCCTCGCACAAGCTGATGAAGAAGGCAAGGAACGGGCAACCTATTACTTGTCCAAACTTCTCAATCCCTGTGAGCAGAAGTACACCGGCATGGAGAAAACCTGTGCTGCCCTCGTTTGGGTAGTGCAGAAATTGAAGCACTACTTCTTGGCTCACGAGGTCCACTTGATTGCTCGAATGAATCCTATCAAATTCCTTCTGGAGAAATCTGTCCTTACGGATAGATTAGCACGCTGGCAAAGTTTTCTCTCTCAGTTTGACATCGTCTACGTCCAGCAAAAGGCGATTAAAGGCTATGCCATAGCCGAGCATCTCGCTCACCATCCTCTTCCCAAGTTCGATCCCGTCCAATCAGAGTTTCCAGATGAGGAACTAATGTCCATCAACCAATCAGATGAGCCAATGTGGACGCTATATTTTGATGGAGCTCTGAATTCTCAAGGGAGAGGAATCGGCATCGCCCTCCTGTCGCCTGAAGGCCTCACATTCCCATTGGCATACCAACTCAAATTTCCAGTCACCAACAATATAGCTGAATATGAAGCCCTTCTAGCTGGCCTAGAACTCGCTCATTCTTTTCGTATCACTGAGTTGCGAGTCGTAGGTGATAGTCAACTCATCCTTCGCCAGGTGCTCACTAAGTATCGCACTCGCGATCCCAAACTCAAGCCATACCAAGAACTCACTGCTGCCTTTGCCAAACTATTCACCAAACTGATCTTTGTTCATGTCCCTCGTCATCAGAATATTCTCGCCGATGCCCTCGCCTCGTTGGCATCATCCATAAGGTTCCCTCTAGGAAGATGGTTTAAGTCCATTTCCATCTATAAACTTCACGCCCCTGCAATCGATGATGCTTCCTACGTAAATATCAAAGACAGGATAGCAAGGAAGATCCTACAGGAAGATATCCTTGAGAAGAGGGAAATCATGTTGGCAGAGGCCGAAGAAGAACTGGCTGATGAAGAGAAACCATGGTTCTATGAAATTGTCAAATACTGCCAAGATCAGTCTTATCCTGAAGGGGCCACCACAGAGGACAAGAAAGCCATAAGAAGGGTGGCTCAGAAATATACTTTGGTTGGAGGTCTACTCTATAGGAGGAGCCTTACTGGTATTCTGTTAAGATGTCTTGGTGACGATGAGGTTTGGAAATGTGTAGAAGAGACGCACTCGGGTGTGTGCGGTGGCCACGTGAATAGTCAGATGCTCGCCAAAAAGATCATTCGGCAAGGCTTTTACTGGCCCACTATGGAAGAGGATTGTGCTGTCTATGTCCGTAGGTGTGTCAAGTGTCAACTTCACGCCGATAAAATCCATTCACCATCTTCCTCACTTCACCCAATATCCTCCCCGTGGCCTTTCTCCATGTGGGCATTCGACATCATTGGTCCCCTAGGTGATCCCAATTCCCTCACCAAGCAGAAATCTTTCATCCTTACTGCAACGGAATACTTCACCAAATGGGCCGAAGCTGAAGCTTACGCGGAAATCAAGGCGTCAACAGTCTGCAAGTTCATCATGAAGAACATCCTCGCCAGATTCGGCGTCCCAAGCACGATCGTCACCGACAATGGGCCACAGTTCATTTCTCAGGACCTACAGGACCTCTGCAAAAGGTACGCAATTGCATTGCATCATTCATCGCCTTATTACCCACAAGGTAACGGCCAAGCGGAGGCCACCAATAAAACATTGCTCAAAATCATCAAAAAAACCTGCGAGTCTAGTAAGTTTTCAGACTGGCCAGAAAAGCTTATCGAAGCTCTATGGGCCTATCGCACTTCAATCCGTACCCCCACCGGGCAGACTCCATTTGCCCTTACTTATGGTATGGAAGCGGTAGTCCCGTACGAGACTCTGATCCCTTCTCTCAGGGTACAATTGGATGAGGAATTTCCCCTCGACGATCGTCGTGATTCACTCCTCGCCCAGTTGGAACTCTTGGATGAGAAGCGGCTGGCCGCTGCCGAACACGCGCGTGTGTATCAAAATAGACTCGCTCGCTTTTACCAAAAGAAAGTCGTTGAGAGAAAATTCAAAGTCGGTGAGATGGTCGTAAAAAGAATTTTTGTCAAACCTGGAGGTCCGCGTTCTAAGCTCCAACCCAATTGGGAAGGACCATTTGTAATTCAAGCCGTGTACCCTGGCAACGCCTACAAGCTAGTCAACGCCGAAGGGACCGAGTTATCCCACCCTTGGAATGGGCTTTATCTTAAGAAATACTACCCTTAGCACAAACAAAAAAAAGTGATGAAAAGCTAAAAACATCAAAAATAAAAAAATATTGAAAACCACTAAAAATATGAAAAATTCAAAATGCCAATGCCTGGCAGTCACCATGTAGTTAAGTCCCTGCATTTAACCTTCATGTTAGGATAGGGCCCATTGAGGCTTGGTAGGCACCGGGTCTTGGTTTGCCAGAACCGTGGAGATCCCTGTCCGGCCACATCGGCCTATGCTCGCTCGAAGGAAGCCAACATGTGCTCACTTATATATTTTATTCAAAAAAAGGGTCGGTAGCATCACCTACGGTGGAGCGTCACCCAGAAGATCTCCGGAAGCTGTAATCTTTATTCTTTTCCCTTCGACCAAATGAGACAGTCGGCGCCCTTAAAACGCTGAGCATGAGAAACCGAAAATCAAATCCCAAAGGCAAGAGTATGATCCATTTCCTCGAGCATCGATTAGAGCACGAGAAGATGGCAGTGTCCCCGCAGGCATACGAAAAGGGAGCCCACAAACGTCAAACGACTATATCTCCCTCACAAAAAGAAATACAAAATCAAAATCAAGAGAAAAGCCTGGTCGTGACCGTGCCTGTTACGATAAACGGAACCCCTCAAAGCAAAAGTCTGAATCCACAAAAGGGGCCGTGGAATGTAAATGCTCGAGATTTGGTCCGAAGTTGTCGAAAGGAAAGAGTTAATGGGCCCTTATTCGCTCGCCGGGTTAACGGTTTTGCGGTCCTCTCAGGAGGTTTATCCCCTACGCTCTTCCTTCTCCTCTAAAGATGAAGGTTCGATGGAGTTTCTGAAAGGTGAAAACTGCCCAGGGTCTGCGACCTTATTTTAATATACACATTTGGTTGCCTACTTTGAAAAGCAAAAGCTATCGCTGCGAAGGAGTCTCTGTGTTTCTGGCTGGTCAAGACCCCTGTTTACCACCTTGATGTCTTCTTGTTTAACCTCGGGCTTAGGCCAATGCAAGCGCGTCACCTATGGGTGCGACGGCGTCTGATTCCGGGTCAGCGTCGCGCGGTTGGTCGTTAGGGTTCCAGGGTGTTCCATCATATACCATCTAGAGTTGTGAGGAAACAGACCCGGGTCGGGCAAATCTTTTACCTCAAACATCTTTTGGGTGAATCCCTGTAGTCGGAAGCAACTGGGAGCCTAAGCATGGCATGACGGTATTGTCATCAGGGTAAGTCTTAGCCGGCGGGATCATCATTCGAGGGGTCTAGAGGCCCAAATCAACCTAGATGTGCACTTAGGATACCTGGGAGGTTAGTAAGAAACCCCTGTTCTCACGAAGGTTAGGTGCCATTTGAGTGCTTGCCGAGCGTTAGCAATAAAAAAATTTTATAATAAAAGTAAAAAAAATGGAAAAGAAAAAAAATGTACATATTTACAAACAAAAACAAAAAAAATCTTTTTTATGATAAAATAAAAAAATGCCAAATATAAAAAAAGAAAAATAAATCAATTTTGCATGATTGCATTTGCGTGCAGCATCTCACTTTAATACCGCTTGCATTCGTGTGCTTGCCTGTCACATTTATCATGACCACTTCTTTCCCTTGCCTTCGTTAAAGTAAAGGCTTGGCCCCTTGACCAGTTATCAAGGACAGTCACAGTGACCATTTGCTTATTGAGCAAGGGGCCAAGTCAGAACAGAAATTCTGATTTGTTTGTTTCAGTGATATATGCAGGGATTCAGGCAACTGAAGCAAAGGTGAAAAACAAACAAACCGAACCTTGTATTTTATTCTAAAAACCAAAAAAATTACATCAAGTTCCGCCCTCTCTCTCTGCATTACTCGTCCCACTACTCTCCGGGCAAAACACTCTCAAAGGTGCTACCCAACTACGAAAAGCGGTACTCCTACCGCTCTGTACTCCCCTTCCTATTCCCACATCCCGGCGTTGATCCACGGAAGCAGCAGAGAAGCTACCAACACGAAAGCCACGCTCTCGTGCTCTTCGGTAGCGCTCCTCACCATCTCTCAGCCACTGTTCAGCAAGGCCAAGGCTGATTCGGAGTTCGAATAGTTGGGCCTCCGTGGCCCTTCGTTCCTCCCTTTCAGTCAATCTGTTGGCTCTTTCTCTCTCGCGTCTCTTTCTCTCTCTGCACGTTCTCTCTCACGGTCTTCCCTCTCCAACTGGAGAGTGATCCTCAGTTCCACGGCATCCCTAGAGGAGTCGTCATCAGGATGACGCCGCAGTTCCCTCTCCAGTTCTGCTATCCTAGCCTCCTTCTGCGCAGCTTGGCAAGCGCTCCTTCCGTCTCCTTTTCCTGCCAAATGTACCATCTCAGATACGCGATAAGGCGTAAACCAAGAGAACCCAACACTGAAACTTTTACATGTATACGGAGCATCCCTTCTGCCTCTGCAGCACGCTGCGTGGCATGAGCAAGTTGCTCATGAAGCGAGTCAAGTTCTGAGGTGGGAATCCACAAGCTGGAAGAGGCACCACCCACTCCCATCGCTGGGGAAGCCGCGCCAATCTGGGCATGCTACGACCGCGTGAATTAGCAGCCAACATCTGAAATCTGGGGTTTTAATTAGGAAAGTACTGTACACCTACCAAGGTGCTCGTAGCTCCGCGGGCATCACCCGACTGTTGTTCCATCTCTGCCAAGCGAGTTCGTAAATTGGCTATCATGGCATCCCGGATATCCTGCAGCCATACGAGTCAGCATTTCTACCAGAAAACCAAAGAAAAGAAGAAAGAAGAAAAGAGAAAAGGGGAAACCTACCTCCACAAGTCCCCGGGGTTGGAACCGCTCTGCGTACTTTGTCCTATATAGACGCAAGTAGTCCTCGCTATCCCGCGCCTGTGATTCTACAATCGTGCCACCCCGTTGCCAGTCCTCGTACTATTCGGGGAATCGCACGCGCCAGTCAATGCAGGTCGCCGGTCCCCGCGTCTTTCTCCCGACACGAGGTGGCGCAGCTGAATCCACCCATTCTTGAGCCAGTCCTAAAGTCCTCATAACTAATCGTAGCCGAAGCGGCTCGATTTCATTCAGGCAGTGCATCCACAGTTCCCGTCCGAACCGGGCACGACTTGCTAGAACCCACGGCTGGTCGGCATCGACCATGTCTGAGTAGGGTCTCCAGTTTACCATCGCTGCAGGGAACTCCTGTAGCTCCCGCCTTAGCACCATCAGTTGGTAGGTTAGGGGTGCCGCACTCATGATGGGTTCCCACCGCCTGGCTAACGGCACCATCACGGGTCGCCAATGCCGAGCTCTCCCCATAGGGAGGTAATAATAGCTCCACAGCTGCTCGGCGCAAGTCATCAGTACTTTGCAAAAACACAAAAAAAATACAAAACAAGCAAAACCAAAAAATACCTGGATGAATGGTGTGAAACCACTCACAGTCATCTCACGATCCGTTTCTTGGAATAGGCCTGCAAACAAGTGTGCCAGCATGGCGGCTCCCCAGGCATAATACCCTACTCTTTCAAGGTCTGACAGCAGCTCCAGGAAGCAACATTGGATACCGTCCCCTTTCGAGCTCAGTACCAATCTCCCCAAAAGGAAGAGGAGAAATCTCCTCAAATCTATGTTGCATCTTTCCCAGTTGCCGAAATCTGTGCAGTACACGGCACGGCATCCTATTTCCATCCTTTCCATGAACTCTTCTGAGGATTCATCGTCCCGCCGACGAGTGTCGGTGAGCCCTAATGCATCCATCAGGGACGCCCTAGCTACCGACCTATTTTTCGACCATCTAGGTCCAAACCCAGTAACTTCTGGGCACCTTCTCTGTAGTCCGCGTAAGTGACTCCGGTCACTGCCTCGCCCTCTACCTTCAGGCTTGTGATCCGGACCACATCCTCCAAGCTGGGCACCATGTGCCCCCACGGCATCAGGAATGCCCGACTCACTGGGTCCCATCTCTCACACAAGGCTTGGATCAGGACCAGGTCGAGCTGGATCGGCTCGATCCGAAGGAAGGTACCAAATCCCATCACGTCTAGCCTCGCCTTCTGAAAATCTGGGAGGCCCCTGTACGCTGCTACTACCAACTCCCATAAGATTTGTGATTTCATCACAACCTACACATACAAGGAATGGGGGTGAGGTTTGGTCAGAAGAAAGGAAGAAAGAATGAAAAAAGGGCAAGAAAACTTGGCTTACGAGTTGTGATTGGGCCCTTTCGCTGAAGTGCCCTTCAAGGTCTGAAAGCCTCCTGGAACTACTACCACTGGACCTGCTTCTCTTCGAGGAATGGGAAGATTCGCCCTCCATCCAACTCTCAGAATTTTGAACTCCTCCTCTCCCGTGAGAACTTGTGCTCCTCGAGTTAGCTCTCGATATACCTGGGAAGATAAAAGGGACAAGAATTTATAGAAACGGAAGGAGTGCGGGCCAAGATTGCCTCCATCACCTGTTAATGATAGCCCTCGCAATGAGGCACCGGCCAAGCGGTCCCATGTGTCGCTTCACCGCTCGCACAGGGTGATTGACTGGACGAAGAATAGGACGAATAGCCCCTATGTTGTCTAGGGATACCCTATCATGATTTGGAGGACGTCCGCAAAATTTGACACAACGTTGGGAAAAGAAACTAGGGCCGTCTTTTTTGACTTCGACGGCAGATTCCCGTGAAAATGGTCACAAGACGCGATTCTCCGCTTGAGGCGGAGTCTCGGCAGACCCATCACATGGGAACAGTGCAAAGGAGAAGAAGTGTAGGGAAGAAGGAACGCACAAGAGAACAAACAAGCAGCAGAAAATCAAATCATTCCATTCATAATTCTACATAAGCTGTCACAAACACTACAATCATAGAGAGGTGGCGGGTCCACTAGCTCGCCAATCCTCACCATCACTCATCTCTCTGGGCACTCTCCTCCTCTCCCCCGAGGTGAGGGTCCCTCAGAAGCCTCCGGGATCCCCGTGCAGTAGCACCTGCCTCGCCTCTGGGCGCCTGCTCCGCAGCAGTGACTCGCTGCTCCTCCCCTGGCGTGGCGAAGAAGCCACTGGCGGCAAAGCGACCGGACTGGCGGAGTCGCTCCCCGAACTCTCGCGCTCTCTCGTAGCGCGTCTCCATCCCTCCTAGCCTCTGCACGACGGCCTGAAGGCCCAGCTGGAGCTCCCTCACTTGGGCCTCCAAGGCCCTCCTCTCAGTCAGATCCCGCTGTCGCTCGGACCTTCTCTCGGCTTTCTCTCTCTCTGCCTCTCTCCTCATCATCTGCAGAAGAACCCTTAACTCCAGGATGTCTGGAGAAGGTCTCTCCTCACCACGATGCCGCAGCTCCGCTACAGTCGCCACCCAGGCGTCACGCTCCTCTTCCGCCCGGGTCGCGCGGGCCACCGCACCGGCAAGTTGCTCCCGGAGGGAGGCAATCTCGAGAAAAGGGGCCGAGGAACTGGAAGATCCGCCAGCCACTCCCACCGTCGCTGTCTGCTGGGCACGCTGGAACAAAATAAACAACGGCCGTCAGTGAAACTCCAAAATCTGAAGTTAAAAGTGCGGCACGTAACTTACCAGGAGCGACAGCTCATGTTGAGCGACGGCCAGCTGCCGCCTAGTCTCTGACAGTTGGGCGCGCGAGCCGCCGATGCCACGCGTGTCCCCAGCTTGGGGAAGCCCCGCGTAACTCTCTCTCTGCCGCCGCAGGAAGTCGGCACTGTCCTGCACCAGTACACCCCCTTGCTGTCCAGGGAGACGTACGGGCCAGTCCTCGAGCCTCGCCTTGCCGCGACTCTCCCTCCTGACGCGGCTCGGCTCGTCCGCACTCGCCCACTCATCGGCCAGGCCCAGGGTCCTTGCCATGTCCTGCACCAAGAAAGGGGTCCCACATCAGTCAAAAAGAACGCGTCCCCTGTCTAGGACGCGTCCATCATTTAAGTGCGACACTCGCCGAACCCTTTCCCCCTTCGCACGGCTCGCTTCAAAACTCAAAATGATCAAAGAGGGAAGAACCGAGCACCTACCGGACCGTGTTCACCTCCTCCCACGCCATCGGGCCCCTCGGGTCCCTCGGGGGCCCGAAGAGGCCCTTCCTCCTCCATGGACGCCGTTCCGTGCTCGGGCGCGTCCCTCCTCGGGCGAGGAGTTCCTCGTCCCTCTCCACCTTCACCATGATCGGGCCCACCGAACTCCATCAATCAAAAGAGGAGGAAGACGAAAAGGGGCAAGCGAGTTTCGGCGGAAGGCGGGCTCGTTTGCGGGTAAGGCACGGGAGAAGAAAGGCCACCCGACGCTTTAAATTTGAATTCAAGGACTAAGACGCGTCCTCGCGCCTGGACGCGCCCAAAAGGAGGAGAAAGGAAACAGAATCCCCCCGTGCAAAGCGTAGTTCCCCGCTGTTCAGGGCAAGGTCTCGTGGAGCGTGCCTCGAAGGACAACTCAGTGCAAAGAAGAAAGTGTGGGAGAGAGAAAAGTACACACAACACAAGAAAGCCATTTTCATTTCATATAATAGCCGAAAGTACATCATACAGTGAGAAGGGTGACGTGTACAAGCAACTCTCTAACTCTCACCATCACCCTCCTGGTCATCTCTCTCCTCCCTCCTCTGCCGGGGATCCCTAGGGGGCCTCTGCGAACCCTGAGAAGCCGTGCTCGCCTCGCCCTGCGGTGGCACTCCAGCCTCGAAGGCGCGACGACGCTCCTCGGCCGAAGAGACCAGATAGCTGCCCATGGAAAAAGAACCAGACTGACGAAGTCGCGCCCCGCGTTCCTTCGCCCTCTGGTACCGCTCCTCGCTCTCCCGAAGCCTCCCCTCCGCCGTGCCGAGACTCAATCGGAGCTCCAGCAGCTGGGCCTCCAGAGCCCTCCTCTCGGTCTGATCCCGCTGTCGCTCCTCCCTCTCTCTCTCCCTCTCCTCTCTCTCTCTCATCGCCTCCCTCCTCGACAGCTCGAGGGCGATCCGCAGATCCAGCACGTCACGAGGGAGCTCCTCAGCCTCCCGTCGACGCTCCTCCTCCAGCTCCACAATCCGGGCGTCACGCTCCGCAATCCGGGCGTCACGCTCCGCCACCCGAGCGTCGCGCTCCTGCTCGGCACGAACAGCACGCGCCAGGGCCTCTCGGATCTCGGCCACCTGTCAAAGCACGCATGCACCGTAAGAGAACAGTGATAGAAGGAGGCAGCCAGAAGGAGAGTCGAGGTCAGGCAAACGCTCACTCGAGCCTCGCGGTCACGCTCGGCCTCCTCAGCCCGAGCCACCGCATACGCCAGCTGCTCCTGGAGGGCAGAAACCTCCGGAGGAGGGCCCCGCGAACTGGAACCCGCTCCACCAGCCGTCCCGGCTGCCGCTGTCTGGTGGGCCCGCTGAAACACAGGGCAAACGTCAGTCAAAGGCTAAGCATCAAAAATCCAGGTCACAAAAAAATGCATCACATAAACTCACCAGGATCTCCAACTCCTGTCGGATGGCCACCAACTGCCGCCTGGCGTCCGCCAACTGGGCCCGCAGGTCGGCGATCATGGTATCACGAGCATCCTGCATTGCACGTAAGTTAGTACCACATGCATATACATATAAAAGAGTGAAGCATTCTCATTTCACTTACCCCTGCCATACCACCAAGGAAGAGGCGGTCCCCATACGTAGCTCGGTACCGTCTCATGTAGTCTGTGCTGTCCTGTACATGGGACACCACTGGGACCCCGCCCTGCTGCCAGTCCTGGTACTGTGCTGGGAAGCGCGTACGCCAGTCCACAACCTTCGCCTTCCCCTTGGTCTTCCGCCCAATGCGGGCCGGCTCTTCTACATCAACCCACTCCTGGGCCAGCCCCAACGTCCTCATAACCAGCCTCAGCCGAAGCGGCTCGATCTCGTTCAGGCAATGGACCCACACGTCCCGCCTGAAACGAGGAAGACCCGCTACAACCCAAGGCTGGCCAGCGTCGCCCATGCCCAGGTAGGGTCTCCACACCACCTGCATCACCATACATACATCATGTTAGTTACCATTCAGTCACATGCATAAACACAAAAAAATCATACGCATCATACCATGGCCTCGGGATACTCGCTCAGCTCCCGACGAAGTGATGCCAGCTGGTAGCCGTGGGGTGCTGCAACCACGACCGGCCTCCACCGCCGCGCCAGAGGCACGGCCCTCCTGTTCCCATGCCTAGCCCTCCCCATCGGGAAATAGTAATAGCTCCACACCTACATCCATCATACATCATTAGTACAATAATTGCATATTCAACTGTGGAATGCATAAATAAAATGTTTACCTGGAGAAAAGGTGCGAAGCCGCTGACTGTCGTCTCCTTCTCCGAAGTCTGGGAGAGATCAGCAATCAAATGGGCAAGCAGAGCCGCTCCCCACGCGTAGTGCCCCACTCTGTCAAGGTCCGCCAGAATCCCGAGGAAACGGCAGTGGATGCCGTCCCCCTTTGTCCCCAGCAGAAGGCGGCCCAGGAAGAAGAAAAGAAACCTCCGAAGGTCTAGATCCACCAGCTCCCTCTCGCTCGGATCCTGAGTGAAAGCTGCACGAGCATCCCCCTCTAGTCGAGCCAAAAACTCCGCTCCAGTCTCGCTAACCCGCTGGCGCGGGTCGACGAATCCGAGCGCCTCCATGATCTCCACTCGGCCAACTACCATGCTGTCTCTATCAGTCACGCTCGTCTCTAACCACAGCAGGTCCAGGGCACTCTCTCGGTAGTCGGGGTAGGTGACCCCGCTGACTGCCTCTCCGTCAACTCGTAGCCCGGTAATCCGAGCCACGTCCTCAAGTGTCGGCACCATGTGCCCCCAGGGCATCAGAAACGCCCGGCTCGGTGCGTGCCACCGCTCCCTCAGTGCTTGGATAAGAGGAAGGTCGAGCCGGAAGGGCTCGATCCTAAGGAAAGCTCCAAAGCCCATGGCATCCACACGCGCCCTCTCGAAGTCCGGCAGCCCGCGGTATGCTGCCACCACTAGGGACCAGCTGATCCAGCTCTTCATCACGCCCTGCACACCACAAAACCAACAGAGAACACATCAGCATCATGAATAATAATAAACAATAACACTGTATATACTACTTATTCATTTTACTTTATTTTTCTTTTTAAAATATTTATTTTTTGGAGGCGTCCAGGCCCCTGGACGCCTCCTTTCCATTTCCTTTATTTTCTTTTATTTTTATAAAAACCCCAAAACCAAAACAAAAAATATATTAATAATATATATATTATCATGGAGGCGTCCCAGGCCCTGGACGCCTCCTTATTTTTAATTATATTTCTATTATTTTCGTAAATAAATAAAAAAATAAAAAAGAAAAAGAAAATGTGGAGGCGTCCAGGGCCCTGGACGCCTCCTTTCCCTCACTCCCCGGCCTTCTCTCACAGCCTCTCACCCGTCCGTTTAGCCTATTGAACCACAGAGTGAGAGTTCCGAGGGGCTTACCGGATCGTGCTCGTCCTCTCCCGCGTCGCCAGCGTCCACTGCAGCCTCCAAGGCCAAAGGAAGAGCCTCCTCACCCGCGGCAATCTCCTCCGCCGCAGCAGCCTCCTCGGCATCATCCCTCAGCCTCCTCGGACGACGAGCCCGTCGTTTCCGCTTCTGTGGACCCTGGCTCGATCCTCCTCGCTCCATTGGGACGAAGAATGGGTCGTCTAGGGTGACTAGGTCGTCAGAATGAACAGTAAATGAGCAAAAGGGGGGGGGCAGCCCTTATATATAGAAGCTACCTTCTTTGAGGCGTCAAGGCGCCTGGACGCCCCCACAATTTTTATTTTTTTTTTCAAAATTCAAAAATTTTGGGGCGTCCAGGCGCCTGGACGCCCCCAAAACAAAAAAAAACAAAAAAAAATAATAAATAAAAGTTGGGGCGTCCAGGACCCTGGACACCCCGAAAACAAAAAATCAAATAAAATAAAAAATAAAAATTAGGGGCGTCCAGGCCCCTGGACGCCCCTATAAATTTTTTTTTATAAAAGTAAAAAAGATAAGAGTATGTATAATCCAAATAAAAAAACACAAAGAAAAAGAAAAACCACAAAAAAGATAATAATAATTAAGTGGACGGGGGTCCCAAAACATCAATGCCAGATTTTATTCCATCAGAAAAGCAGAATGAGCTACATCAGGGGTTTAGGCGCCTTAGGCCTTAACTTCCCCAGTTCGGTTACATAAGCCCTCCACGGCTCGCATTCTTCCACCACGTGCGCTAAGGCCTTTCCCGCAACACTTGTCTTCCAGGGAGCTTTAATGGCCTTCGCTTCCTTCGCGTCCGCTTCAGTGCTCAACTCCCTTTTCTTCAAAGGAACGATGCCAGTCGGTGGCGGGAACGAATGGTGTGGGATGCCAATCTGGAGGCAGCACCGATGCGCATTATAAAGGACAAACTCGGTCGCGCCGATCAGTTGAAGATCAACTTCGGGAGAAGGCCTCATGAGGAGATCAAGCGAAAGCAAACATGCCGGTGCGCAAGTGAAGAAGCCTTGTGTCACGGTACGGAAGTGAGACCGCCAGTCTTCACGTTTCTTCAGCCACGGAACGCGGTTCACTACAGTACCACCGAAGCCTAACACGTCGGCTATGTGATGAAGAGGGCTTTGTTGGAAGAGCTTCGAAGCAGTTGGCATTCCCTCGCGGTGGTCGAATTTGAAGTGCAAATCAAGCCAGCAATTCAAGACAAGTGCGCAACCAAAAGGAGGCTTACCCATGCTCGAGGCAGTAAGGCCGCTGTAAAGATAGGCAAGACAGCGGGTCCCACCCTCTTTCCACGCCAGATCCCGCAGATAGCACTCAGTTGGTCTTCCTCCACTATGTTGTCGGTATAAGGAAACAAGAGAGCACCCGCCAGACAAATGGTGAACCCCTTCATAATTCCCTCCAAATAGTCATCGTCTGGTGACCCTCTCAGGGCGTCCATGACCCACTCCGCAAGCTTTTGGAGATCGATCCCCTTTTGAGTACGGACCTTTCTGGCTGCGTCGGGCGGCATGAAGCTTCCAAGGACGCTTTCAGAAGTCCCCCGTGTCAGCATCCGCATAGCCTTCACCTTCCCGTCACTCTTGAATTTCTTCAATCCGAGCAGAAGTTCCACCTCCTCGAGGAGGATGGTCACCTCGAAGGTCGGGAAGATAAAAGTGTGGGTCTGGGGATGCCAGATCTCCACTAGTGCGTCCACAGCCGCCCAGTCCATACGAATCTTCTCGTAGTGTTTGGCGTGAATAAGGAGCCCCTGCAGATGCCACTTCGAGAGTATGGCCCTCATGCCAATGGAGATGTTGGAAGTTAGCCTTGAAAGCCATGGCAGTTTGGAAAACTTCCTCGGGCCTGGGAAGAGTGGATATGGCTGGAAGAGAAAAGAAAAGAAGAAAGGAAGGAAGTAAGAAGAAGGTTCACATGGAAAATTTGAAATGAATCAGCTTACCATATGCGATAAGATCGTCCCACTCAGATGACCCTCGAGGTCAGAGAGTCGCCTGATCTCGCTGCTAGGCCTGCTCCTCTTCATAACGCAGGAAGACTCCCCTTCCATCCTAAAAATCTCTAGATTCTCCTCTCTTTCCTCTCCTGAGCTTCCAAAACCCACCTAGGTGCATTTGAATGAACTAGCATAAGGGGAGTTCTTATAGGAAGGGAAGATCGCTACAGGACGGAACATGTCACATCAGTGGTCATTGTCAAAATTTTGTCTGGATCTCCTTTGTACTGTGGTGCGATTCTGCTATGATTCTGCTACTTTCTGATGTTGCTAACCTTTGCTGGCCTGTGCAGGTTTTACTAACGGACATCTTTGTCCTATCTCCTGTCCCACCTTTCAATGGTTGATCCCACCTTGTCATGCATCATAGTATATGATACATACGCTACTAGAACATGTCAAGGACCTTGCGGCCCGAACGAATCTGGGATTTGAGTTCCCCTTCAACAAAAACGATGATGATCCCGGGAGAATTTGGGTTGTACGGATAGGCCGTTAATTTGTGGTAGCATGGGGACGACGGTTCCATTCAGTGAGTTGGTGCGCGGATAAACGGGCCCCAGCCCAGTGTCGGCTCACCGGATCGGTATCCTGACCCGTTCTTAACAAGTTGACAATATTATCCTTGGCTATTTTCTATTTTAGTTTGTTTTAAATTTTTCTTTAAACCCAGCATGCATTCATATAGGACTTTGATTTATTGCGGAAGATCATTCAAGTGATTCGATTGTGAAAGCCGTTGTGTTTCAATTCCACAAATATGAGATATTCCACTCCGAATGAAATACTGAGTTTCCTTGAGACAGCCCTACGCTGCTCTTCCAAAGGAGACCCTTGTTTGGACAGACCCTCAGATATTCCTTTACTTTTGACCTTGTTTGACCCACCTTGGCCGCAGCACTTCCACATTGGCTGGTAACCGCTCCCCAAAGGTGAAACCTGCAGGTTTATGACCCAGGTACTTCCACACCGAGAAGTTGGTCTCTTTTTTTTCGTGCCTGAGCACACATCTCACCCTCCCTTATTTGATCTCCGTCCGAACAATCGTCTATATTTGAAAGACCTTCTTCAAGGTCGCCTCATTGAAACTCCAAGAAAGATTCCAAACAGTAACGTCAAAAGCGTGTCTCATCACACCTTGGCATCAACTTATCAGTCCGCTCCCACTTCATTTCACTCCACTTCGATACCATTCCACTACGTGTCGCTCCCTTGCAAAGCAGACGCCAAGGCGGGGCAGCTGTAGACACGCCATTCTTGACGTCTCCTGAGAAAGTCTCATATTACTATACAACGCCCCGCAACGGCTTACGCATTTCGAATCACTCGAGTGCTTCCTTTTCTTGGGTCTTCTTCTGCCTTTTTCGGCATTCGGAATCGTCCCGTCACGGCATTCGGACAGCGTCAACACCAGTCAGACGCATCAGGAGGTTCCGGAATCAGGAAGGGTGTCTGACGGGCGGCCGCCGACGTCTGATTTGAGGACCCGGGTGGGTCTTAATGGGGGCGTCCAGGCCCCTGGACGCCCCCATCTTTTTAATTTATTTTATTATTTTCTCAGGGCCCAAAACTAAATAAAAAAATATATATATTAATGGAGGCGTCCAGGCCCCTGGACGCCTCCATAAAAATAAAAATAAAAAATGTGTGTGTAAAATACCAGTTGGCATAAAAATTAGAAAATAAATAAATATATATATATATATTAATGGAGGCGTCCAGGCCCCTGGACGCCTCCATAAAAATAATTATAAAAAAATCAAAATGCCAGCTTTGGCATAAAAGACAAAAGAAAAATAAAAAAATAATATATATTTTGGAGGCGTCCAGGCCCCTGGACGCCTCCATCAACTCTCTCACGGGCGCCGGCCACCGAACGACGGTTTGTCGTGTGTGAAAAAATCCAAATTATGGAGACGTCCAGACAGCTGGACGCGCCTATTTCTGAATCACGAGGCACCGCTCACAAAATCACGCGTTGTGCCAAACCGCGTGCGGCCGTCGTCGGTTTTCGGTGGACCTGTTTGAGGCGTCCGGAGCCCTAGACGCCTCCACAAAAGTATTCCAAAAAATATATAAAAATAGAATAAAATATTAATTCGGCCCTGATGGAGGTGTCCAGGGTCCTGGACGCCTCCACCCTCCGGAGCTCTATAAATAGAGGCCCACCCCCTCAGTTCTAGAGGAGCTTAGAAGTGATCCGATAGGCTGCCGGAGCCCAGAGGCTACGGAGTCATTTTCTAACCCATGGGTTATTTTGTAGGTGGAGGTTCTGCCGGCTTCTCGGGTGCTCACGCTCGCGAGAGGAAGGTCGTCTTCATCCACCGCGCTTCCACGTCATCCCCACGCTGCCGGAGCTCCGCCGGATTTCACCATCGGCACATCCAATAAGCCAATTCTTTCATTTTCTTCGTAGTTCTTTTGCATTCATCATCTTGCATCCCCTATCCCCCTTCATAAGGGCGCCTTTTCTTATACACTTCTTACATCCATCATCTCATTTTACTCCTACTCGGGTCCGAGAGGGGTTTAAAAGATAACACCAACCAGGTGTGTGTCTTGCCATCATTTCGTTATTTTTTTATCGCAAGGATTTGAATACTACACCTCCATCTTTCTAATCCACTTGTCATTTGTTTGTCGTTGTTTTACAAGGGTAGCCGAGGAAAGCCCTCTCCGTCGGCCGGCCGGAGGGAGAGGAAGAAGCAACCCGCCATCTCCCGCTCTTGAGGTAGGCGCGATCACTTTCTTATTTTGGGGTCTTTCGGCCCCTGGCGATCACATCTTGTTTTCGAGGCCGCGGCGAGTCACTTCCCCAATGGCCGTTTAAATTTTCGTTCTTATATGTTATATTCTTATCTATTCATGTTCTCGAGGCCGCGGCGAGTCACTTCCCCAATGGCCATTTAAATTTCCGTTCTTATATTCTCTTTATATTCTGTTATATTCTGCTCATATTCTCGAGGGCGCGGCGAGTCACTTCCCCAATGGCCGTTTAAATTCACGTTCTTATACGTTATATTCTTATCTGTTTATGTTCTCGAGGTCGCGGCGAGTCACTTCCCCAATGGCCGTTTAAATTCCCGCTCTTTGTATTCTCTTTATATTCTGTCATCTTATTATCTGCTCATATTCTCGAGGCCGCGGCGAGTCACTTCCCCAATGGCCGTTTCAATTCTTGTTATTTAATTTCTGCACCATTCCCGTCCCCCCGAGGCCGCGGCGAGTCACTTCCCGCTATGGTCGTTTAACCCCCATATCTTGCTATATCACACTTGTCCCGCTCGCCCCGCCGGAGCAATCTCCCGTGGTGGCCCCTTCTCCCTCTTCTCTTATTTCTGTGTTGCAGCAAGCAAACAAAACAAAAAAAGAAGGAGCCCGCGAACGCTCCGCGTCTTCTCCGCTCTTCCCCGAACCGCGTGACGTCGCTCACAAGCAGTAGGGAGTTTGATGTATGCAATGGTCTGCATCAGGCCTGACATTGCACATGCAGTTGGTGTAGTGAGCATATTCCTTTCTAATCTAGAGAAAGAGCACTGGGAAGTAGTGAAATAGATTTTCAGATATTTGAGAGGTAGCTCTAGAGTGTGTTTGACATTTGGGAGTTCAGAACCAGTTCTAGAAGGCTTTATAGATACTGATATGGCAGGTGATCTTGATCACAGAAAATCTACCTCAAGGTGCTTATTTACTTTTGCAGGGGGAGCTGTGTCCTGGCAGTCTAAATTGTAAAAATGTGTTGCTTTATCTACTATTGAGGCAGAGTATATTGCAACAACTAAAGCAGGGAAAGAAATACTTTGGCTAAAGAGATTTCTACATGAATTGGGTTTGAAGCAAGAAGAGTATGTGGTATTTTGTGATAGTCAGAGTGCTATGGATTTGAGCAAAAACTCCATATATCACTCCCATACAAAGCACATTAATGTGAGATACCATTGGCTGAGAGATGTTGTTGAGCAACAACAGATGAAGTTGAAGAAGATTCATACAGATAAAAATCCTTCTGATACGATGACAAAGGTGGTTCCTAGAGAGAAGCTAGAGCTTGTCGACAGTTGACCGGCATGGACTCCTAGTGAGGAGTCATCTTAGTCTACCTCCCACCATGGGCTAGAGGGGGAGATTGTTGGGGCTCAGTCCAGCCCATTTAGTGGGTTTGGAGCTTGTTAAAGTGAGAGGGGGTGGGGGTATAACATACCCCCCACCATCTCATACCCTAACAACACCCGAGACCCACAAAAAAACACATATGGTAGCAGAATAATGGCAGCAGCAACAAAACGTAGCGGCGGCTCTCTTCCGTGCGACGTTCCTTGCGAGAGGAAGAGGAAAAAGAGAAAGAGGAGTGGAAGAAGAAATGAAAAGTTAAGAAAGAGGTCAACCTGGTGAGCTCGGGTATTTTTGTTTTCTTATTTTGGGGATATATCCCGGTTGAGGTAATCCCACATCCTTCCATTCTCTTATGTGTATACCTCAAGATTTGGGCAAATCTTGAGAGAAGAAAGACTGTGTATTGCTATTTTCACATAGTGGATCGTTGTCGGTTTACCCCGTGATTTTTCCCTCTCCATGTCGAGAGAGGGTTTTCCACGTTAAAAATCCGGTGCATCTTGTGTGAGTGTATTCTTGTTGGTTTGGTGTTTTTCGACTCGGATATTTGCGTGTGGATGCCGTAGAGATTATTGTGGTTGCACAAGGCCGCCAAAGGTGTGCGGATAATTTTTATTTCCGTGTTGATTACACCGACTACACATATATTTGTGCCTAGTATATTTATTGCAGCTCCCCAACACAGAGAAGAGCTAAGGAGAGAGAGAAGGATGGAGGTTACTGTAGGAAATCTGAGAGACGTGTAGGCCTTCTGAACGAGTGCTCGCCGCTCTCAATGGACACTCGAAGGGTGCTCGCTGGGTGCTAAGGTCGTGTAGGAGGGGTTGTCTCTCAGGGCGTAGATTGGTGTGACCTCTCTTTCACTGTAGCTAGACTAGTAGCTCTATTCTATGTGTGCAGCTTTTGGCAGGAGATTCCACCATTTCTTCCCTTCTCTGTCGAGGTCCCTTTTATAGGGGGTTGTCCTGACGTCAAAGGCCTATCCCTTAGCAGGGAAGGGCGTGAGTAGTGGAGTAACGTTCCCCACGATCGTGACGAGAGTTTCCTGTTGAGGGGCGATTATCTCGGAGTCGGCCGATCCCCGGGCGAATCTTACGGCCCTCGTGGGGCGTGCTCGCATATTACAGGGTAGGAGCCAACGTCGTGGGGTTCACGGTCGGTCGTCGGAGGGTCTTCCGGCGGTCATTGTGTCTGGGCCAAAGCCTTTCCAGCACTGTCGAATCCGATGCCGAGTCGTATTGGGCCGTGCTTACATGGGCTGCAGCTGTCGCGCGCCCTTGGCACGTTGGTAGACATTGGGCCAAGTTGGACTTGTCGTGGATGGGCCCGTTATGGGCCGAGTTGGATTTACCGGCCCTCCTCATATGTAAATGAGTCTTTAAGAAGAAATTAAAATCAGATCGATCAATTGATAAATATAAGGTCAGGTTAGTAGTTAAAGGATTTGCACAAAAAGTCAATGTAGACTATTTTGATATATATTCACCTGTGGCTAGGATCACCACCATTAAAATCTTGATTGCATTAGCTTCCATACATAAACTATTTATACACTAAATGAATGTAAAAATTGCTTTCTTAAATGGTGAACTAGATAAATAGATTTATATGGATCAGCCCAAAGACTTCATTACTCTAAGACAAGAAAATAAAATATGTAAATTAATTAGATCACTTTATGATCTAAAATAAGCACCCAAACAATGGCATGAGTAATTCGATCAACCTACTTTTCTTGTGATTTTAAAATTAACCAAACTGATACATATGTGTACCATAAAATGTTTGGTGAAAATGTTGTCATCTTGTGCTTATATGTTGATGATATTTTAATCTTTGGATCCAATATACATGTTAAAAAGGTGAAGAAAGTTTTATCTCGACACGTTGACATGAAAGATTTGGGTGAAGCTTATTTAATCTCAAAAATTAAAATCATAAGAGAATCAGGTGGAATAGTCTTATCACAATCTCACTACGTAGAAAAAATTCTTAGAAAATTTTATCATATAGATTGTCAACCCATATCTATCCCTTATGACACAAGTGTTCACCTAAAGAAGAACTTAGGAAATCCGGTGCTGCAAAGTGAATACGCACAAATTATAGGACCATTTGGATTTCTTACAAACTACACAAGGTCAGATATTACCTATGCAGTCAATAGACTTAGCAGATATACCATTAATCCAAATGAGAGTCATTGGAATGCCTTAGAAAGAGTACTTAGACATTTAAAGACACCATGTCATATGACTTACATTACACCGTCTACCCCTCTATTTTGGAAGGTTATAGTACTAATTGGATTAGTGATTCTTTATATGTCAAATCCACATCGGGCTTTATTTTCCTCTTAGGAGGAGATCATGAAAATCCACTAAACAGACTGTGTTAACTAGACGCACAGTAGAATCTGAAACGATTGCACTACCTGCACAGAAGCTAAACGATTGAGAGGCATTTTAACTGATATTCCATTGATGACATGTCCCTTACCTCCTATATTTATTTTATGTGATTGTAAATCAGCAATTGATAAATGCATGCAAGCAAATGCTAATGTGAAAATGAATAGGCACTTAAGAGTGCGACACAAATCTATAAGAGAAAAAAATGAAACAACAGTTGATAGTCTTGAATTTTGTGAAATCAGAAAGAAACAGTGTAGATGTGTTCAGAAAAGGCTTATCTAGAATGGTAATTTTAGAAGAGTCGAGGGGGATGTGATTAAACCCATAAAATAAATTAGTTACCACAGTAACAACCCAATCTTATGGAGATTCAATGAGTAAAAATAAAGTTGATAGGTAATTATGTGGAGTACTAATATATTCTACTTTCATCCCTATAGAACTAGTGCTCACTTAGAAGTAAGAGGTGAGGATGGGTTTATACTCTTAATGAATCCAAGACGCAAGAGACATGTGTTACATTTCTCACACCTTTTGAATGATTCACCGACATGTGTGGAGTCGTGAGGCCGCGACTATGAGATGTGAACTTTTTTTTTCTCAAACACACATGAAATACCCGTGCAAAACTATTAATAACGCAACCCACCTATGATCTCGATTAAACTATATTGTGTGTGAATTTAAGATAGTCTGAACCATATGAGCTAATTCAAAATACAGTCTACCAAACGTTTTCATAGACAATATCAAATATCACTAAGTAAAAATTCAAAACGAAAGATATTTTTACCTATCGCAAAGTATAAAGGACTCGTCAATCTTTTGTTTATTAATTATTTTATTTTAATGAATTTGAAGATGTTAAATCATGTTGGGTATTATTAGAATTGGCATTGCATTAAATGCACTGTATTACTGTGATTTAAAACCTACCTCACAATATCGTGATTTATTTCTTGAACGGGCGAACATGACTGTTAGGGAATGAATAATAACGTCCGTTGCGGACGTGTTTTCTCGTTCCTTTGTTTTATACGTGTGTTGCTTCTCTCAGTTCCTTCTATATATATATATATATATATATATATAACAGTGCCTACCTCTAAGAGAAAAATATATGCTCGAGCTTTTTCTCATCCGCTCTCTTGCTTTCTTTTCTTTATTCTTCTGTGATTTTTCTTTTCTGCTTAGTTCTTGTAAGTGAGATCGAGATTCATAAAGCACTTTTCGAGAACATGTCCACAAGAAAGGGATCTCGCTAACCTGAGGACAACACGTCGTTACCACGAGAACAACACGTCGGGTGACTTAATTCTACCGACTATGCGCTTCAACACAAGAAGTTATGTTTCTAACTTCATGTATTTCTAATTGTTCCTATTCAGATGATCTAAAGATGAATATTTGACGCTTTTGAGCGGAAAAAAGGAAAAATCCACCATCGTTACTCATATTTCTAGTAGATTGTGTAGGAGAAGCCCTTGAAGTTCAGCCGCCCCAATTTTTAGATGTTTTTTTCATTTACAAATAACCTCTTCAAGTATAATATATTTGTAAGGACTTCCTATACAATGACTATATAAAACCACACACACACACACACACACACACACACACACAATAGCTTCTAGGTAATACGTACATGATTGATCGCGCACACAAAAATGAATTAATTAATTAATTAATTAAGAATAATAATAATTACAATAGCAATAATAATAGAATGTAATTGCGACAGTTGATAGGTGTAATGCAACAGAGACAATAGAAACTCCATGGCTACAGATAATTTCTGCTAACGACATCTATATGAAAATTTATACAGTGACAGTTGGGAAAGGAAAAAAAAAACCCACAAAGCACAGGAAATTATACAAACCGAAGCAGACAACCAAACAACTCTCAATCGACTTCTTGTACATATTATGGATTAAGGCCCTACGAAGATAAACTTGCATTGAACAACAGATGAGTGCTTTCACTGATGGTATAAAAACATGTAAGAGTGACTTAAGAATCTTACTTAGTTCCTTCTTGACCTAATCTGTATTTAATATTCTTATACTTTGAGCATCATCATTGCGATCCAAGCTGTTGGGTTATGAATTATATAAAAGAGATCCGTCTATAGTCACCCCAAAGAGCAAGAAATTATTTTTGCCTTCCCTATCATTCAATATACAAGTCAAACAAAAGTAATTAGAACTAATTAAGCAGAATTGTCCACCAAATGGGGCAGCCAGGTTACAAAATGTTTCTCATCTAAGAGTGAAGATAATCTCGAGCACAAATACTCCTCAATGCGGAAGAAAGAACAACATTACATATATCCACGTGGTGGCAAGAGAAAACATGTTTGCCCTCACACAATTCCACAGGCACTTCAAATGGATGAAACTACAAACAAAAACTAATGAACCAACAAGCTAGGGAAAAATGGAGACTACCTGAAAGGTATACGCAAACAACTGGACTTCAAACTTTTCTCTCGCTCAACGTACGCGAGGGGATCGCCGTTCAGACGGCAATGGTGACCTACCACGCAGCGGTCGCAATGGCGAAAGATGATGTTGTCCCATGGGTGACCTGGGCACATGGCTGGAGACATTTTGCTGTTCCACTTTTGAGATCTTGGCTGTGTCCTTGGAGTCCTGAAGCTGTTCAAGCATCGACAAGACCTCAGACATTTGAGGTCGAAGCTTGGCTTCCTTGCCAAGGCACTGCAAGGCAACACTGGCAAGTGTGAAGGCCCCTTTCTTAGGATATTGGCCTTCCAACCTGGTGTCCATAAAACGGAATAACTTGCGCTTGTCTCCCAAATAAGGCTTTGCCCAGTCCACTAGATTCTGCTCCATGCCAACTTTTGTTTTGTCGACGGCCCGTCGTCCTGACAAGAGCTCCAAGAGCACAACTCCGAAGCTGTAAACATCAGCCTTTGCAGATAGCCGACCTGTAATAATTTAAAACCACTAATGTTGTCAATAGCTGTGGTACTTGGATATTAACCGGCAGAGAGTTCAGACAGTCAGTGATTTAATTAATTTATGATAACAACAGACACTAAGATCATATCAACTAGATGGAAGACAAATTAACATATGCATGCCAAAAAACAGAGAAAGCAAATGGATAATATATGTCTTGCCTCAGCAATTTCACAAAATTGAGTTATGCACAGATTGATAAATATATGAAACTTGATTCAATGAAGTGGTAGTCATGGATTGAGATTTCCTGTGACGCTAAATGTGAAGGGGAGACAACCTCTGTAGTTTAAGCAGTTTTAAGTTTATTGGAATTTGGAAAGGCTGTCTTTCCTCAGCTAATAGTATTGTTATGAAAAAAGAGCATCGATGCAATTTTGTTAATTTCAGCTATGAAAAATCTAAGGTGCAAGAAAGCAAATAACATGTAAGTTCTTATAAACAGAAGCAACCTGTAGCAATGTACTCGGGAGCAGCATATCCATGGGTTCCCATGATCTGGGTGGAAACATGGGTCCTGTCCCCAGTTGGGCCATCTTTTGCCAATCCGAAGTCTGAAAGTTTAGCATTGAATTCCTGCACAAATGAATAAAGATCATCAAAGAATCTCAAAAGAAAATGCCAAGTGCATCTGCATTGCCTTCATGCATACCGCATCAAGAAGGATGTTTGAACCCTTAACATCTCGATATATAACTTGAGTCTCTAAGCCATGCAAAAATGAGAGCCCTCTAGCAGCTCCAACAGCGACTTTTATCCTTGTTGCCCAGGAAAGAGGCTGAGTGCCTCCTGCAAAACAAATGTTAAATCTGGCATTAGAATGACATCAGGAATCACATGCTTTTCCAGATGTAACAGATTTAAATTTTCATTTCCCAGAATTACTGACAACTTTTAGCCTAAGAAAATGGAGAGAAGGGGGTACACTATGGAGAGCAATTGTCTACATCCCATCCTTCTGAGGTGCAGACACTAATAAAAGGAAATAGCATGCGGAAGGTAAACTAAAATTTACCCATGGCACGCCAGTAGATGAAAGATAATCCCCCCTCCCCCCCACACACACACAAAATGAAGGCGGTATATTGCCAGTAGGAGCAGATGTAGCAAGTAAACCCAAGTTAGAAATTTATCTGATGGAACATTATCTCCCCCACAAAAGGTTAATAACTGAATCGACATGCTCAGAGCATGTATTTATTTACAAATAGAATTATTGATTAAGGTCTTCTCATTTCTCTTCTTACATTCACTGCAAACCACAGGATGGGGCAAAGTGTACCATAAACTCCCATTCTCTCCTACATGCTTAAACCTCCAGGATCTTTCACCGGCTTGTGTGGATGGAGGATTGAATTTCCACACTTCAATTGCCATATTCAGCTATCGTTACTTCTCAGGTTAACTCAAGCACCTAAGGGATCTTCATAAGGGTACAAGCACGGCATTTCATTGTCCGGTCACTTTGGACACAGGAGTTCAGGCCATATGATGAGTACGTGCAGATTATAGCTTCTTTACTATTCACCATAAATAGGTGCTAAGTGGTAGGTAACTACAACAATACGAACATCAATGATTGACAAATCATAGATTGCTTCGAGTGCTAAAGATGGTATAATGTATAGGAATGCAAAATGATTTAAATGTGAATTATTTAGTTACCTAGCACGGGGAAAAGACTATTTCAACATTTATAGAACTCAGATGACGAAAATCCACATTTAGAATAGCAATCACATAAGTGCTAGCATTCTGTTGAAAGATTAATGGTTTATGGTTTCACCACTGTGCTCAGAACTCCACCCCATATTTAAGGGAAAAAATTCCACTCTCGCAAAAGGAATTGTATACTTTGACAAACTTCGCCAAAAGCTGGTGAGCATCACAAAACCACAGCATAAGCCAAATATCCATATCTCACCATGGCCCAATTTACCAAGTATAGACTTCTAGTTCTTAATCAATACCTCTTGTGAAAGATGACTGTGCAAAAAGTCAAAATAATGGCACCTCCAGATAATGGCACTTTTTCCTTATAGAAAACCTTAAACAATCCTTTAGTCAATTACCTCAACACAATCAGAAGCCATTTAGAGTAAGAGGCTGAACCAAATAAGTTGTCTAGAGCATCTTATTCAATCCTAGGAAGATGGCAACCTTAAGGTCAAAGATCCTCTAAAGTAGCACAAGCACAATTACATGATTATCTTTGGCTAGAAAACCAGAACCAAAGTCAATCTAAAACATCATATATTACTGGATTTATGCAAAATATTTGGAGCACTAACTGATTACAGAGAAGGAATGCATCCTTGCTGCTACTTCCATTCATGAATGTGCTGTTAAAATATTGATGCCTAAGAATAGCCCTGTCAATGGATCGGTTGGATCCTATAATCCGATCCGAATTCAAAGTTTTTTTCGGATTCGGATCATCCAAAATGTTACACGTTCGTGAATTCGGGGCGACATTTCTCTGATCCGAAAACAATGATTCCGGATCAAATTTTTGGGGCGCCGTTAAAACTCTTGTTTCGGGGCGACTGGGTGAGCATCGCCCACTCCATCCACGCATCACGATCGCTGATCGGCTTCTCTCCACCCTCTAGGGCTTCTCTCCTCCACTCTCCACAGTCCACGGCCTCCACTCTCCAGTTCCACACCTTTCCTTGATCTCACGGCGGCGACGACGATGGTGACCTCCCCGATCGGCCTTCCTTTTGGATCTCGCCTCTTCCCTTCTCAAAACGCCTCACTGTCCCTCAGTATCAGCACTCGCCGATGACGGTGACGTTAACCTACATCATATGAACAGTGTCCTCTCTGCATCAGCACTCGCCGTCCTCCGAGCTGCCGGTTCAGGGTGAAGCCACCCTTCCCCGACCTCCACTCCATCGAGCTGCGGCGACAGAAGCCGGGGAACGGGCTGCCCGCGTGACCTCTGCAGCGCCGTGTCTCATCGCGAAACCCAGCAAGCTTCTCCGGGGGGGCCTCGTCCGGGCGGCCCTGCAAAACATGGTCGCGAAAACCCTAGTTGGAGCTGAGGTTTTGGCGAAAGCCATGATCTTTTCAAATGGGTTTCGCTCGAAACGCTTGGGGAACGCACATTGGTTGAGGGCAAGGGATTTCTCGGCCGGAACCCATCAGAAATCTGTTGGCGATGTGGGAAGGAGAGGAACTGGAAAGGCCCTTCCCGTCCCCTCGCATTCCCTCCTCGTCCTCGCCTTCCCCACCTCCGCAGCGCACCATACCCGGGCATGGTGGGGGAGGGGGGGGGGCAGCGGCACTCGGTGGGAGCTGAGGAGAGAGGCGCTTCGCTGGAGGCGGGGAGGCGGCGGTCGACGGAGATGGGGCAGGGGCTTAGCTGCGCCAGGTCGAGCCTGGAGTACGAGTTCTACACCGCCGCGCAGGCGGGGGACCTCGAGATGGTCGAGCACTTTTTGGCGGACGAGCCCGCGCTCCTCTGCCCTCCACATCGCCGCCGCCAACGGCTGGGTCGAGGTCGAGCCCCTCCTTCCAGGTGCTTCCCATTTGCCGCTATTGTTCTTGGGTTCCCCACGACCTCCCACCCGGACCTCCCGATCCGTTCTTTTAGTTAACAGATTAATGTAGCTTCTGGTTTTGATGGACCTCCTGGTTTTACCGCTATTCAAGATTTACATAATAAGATTTCGGGTTACATCCGAATCCAAATTTTTAATTTCGGATTCGGATCAGATCCGAATTTAAAATAATGTCTTACTTCAAATTTGGATTATGTTCGGATCTGTTATTATCGGATCCGGATTCGGATCATAAAAGATCCGACCCGGATCCGACCCGTTTACACCCCTACCTAAGAAACCATGTCTGACAAACAGAGCAAAATGAGAAAACTCAAAGAAGATAGGAATCTCCTTTCTACCAATATCGTAGGCCACAAATCCTCCTACCAAGAGCAATTACAGCAGAGATCTAAATTCCCCCCATTTGTTATCATTTTTCTCTACATCCACGCCAAAGGCGATTTCACTTCCTTTCAACAGTTCTTGATCTAGAGATCCAGAGAAGTTTGGTCAGTTGAGCCACCATGTATGATAGTTCAGCTGCGAACAGGTACTTTGCTCCCACCAAGAAGACTAAAAATGGCTGGAGTCTAATGACAACAAGCTTCTCAATGTACTCATATAAGAAATATAAAAAAATACATTGATGGACCTGAACCTATTCACTGGATCTGTTTTGGCAAAAGCCAACAAATGAGCTAAGCAGCTCTGTAGCATGCCAATAAACATAAAATTTGCAGTAAAAACAATCAAAGTGGCATCTGGGGTGTCCTAAAGAGATTTTAAAACAACGATGCAAAAGCCAAGAAATGAGCTAAACAGCTCCGTAACATGCCAATAAACATAAAATTTGCAGCAAAAACAATCAAAGTGGCATCCGAGGTGTCCTAAAGAGATTTTGAAACAACGATACAGAACCATCGGCATTGATGTTTCTTATTTTCCTAATTGAGAACTAGCTTGTACTCAGCTTCCATAGACTGCTTTTAAAGTTGTGTTTCCACCTCCTCATGGGATTTCTCAGAGAATCCATTAAAGCATCAACCCAACCCGGGTCCAGAAGTTCGCGAACTCTGCCCTCATTGGGGGGGGGGGTGCACATCAGAACATTACTCGGAAGAACAAGGACACAGGTAGCAGTGGATGGCCACAGAATTATCAAGCAATCTGTTTGGATACATAGGGACATGACGCACAACAGTACTTGGAAGAACACTGGGATGCAGGTAACAGTGGATGGCAACGGAATTATCAGGCAATCTTTTTGCATGAATAGGAACATGATGCAGGCATTTTTTTGAGACAGCACCAGAGTGCCAAGCCAACAAACATTCCATCCCTTTCTTTCAACATAATGCCGTACTCTGCATCTTATTGTTTGCCTACAAGATCTTAGATCAACATTTGAATCATGCGCATCGCGCTGCTGCATAAACAATGGATCCGCTGGACTGGATGAGCAACCTTCTATCTTCTATCATCAGATTAAGATACCACTTATGACTATTCTAGGACTGATGCATAAGAAATACAACAGTTTTCAAGTTGTCTGCTCCATGTTGCCAAGTTACGATCTTAATTTAGATTCTGGTACGTGAAAAAAATCCCAGCTACTTTCTTGGAGTACTATCTTAGATGAACTCACTGGAATGAAGACTACTGGTGGCTTGGACAAGTTGCACTTAAAGTCATCTTCATCTCTTTGAAAGTGGTCTGAGCACTGCTTCAGTTATCTTCATTATGTCTTAGTAAAAATATGGGGAGAAAAATGTCCTTAGAAGAATGGTGTTTTACCATTAAGTTATTGCAAGTTATCATCAGAAATTATGGCAAAAGATGCACAACCAGCATCAAACAAGTTGATAGAACCACGAACTGTTAGAATTGGCAGCATCAATGGATGACAGGAAGTCATCAGTTAGAAAGGCAAGCGATTAACAAAAACTTTATTCAGTTAGAAAGGCAAGCGATTAACAAAAACTTTATTAAAAGTAATGACTACTTGTGTTTTTACATCAGCTCAACTGAAGATGGTAATATTGAGTAATAATGATAGACATTGACAGACACGAGACAAAATTTTCAATAAGCTATCGTTCAGGAGGAAAACAATGGCACCTAAATAAAAGACAAAAGGCAAGGTATAAGTGCATGCAGCAGCTAGCGAACGTACTTCTAAACAGATGATTCTCCAAACTACCCTTTGGCATGAACTCATAAACCAAAAGCCGATTGTCACCCTCTGAACAGTATCCAATTAGTTTAACCAAATTTGGATGGTGAAGTTGACCTAGATATTGGACCTCTGTCTGCAAATAAATACAACAATTTTACACAAGTGAAGAACCAGTAAAATAAAATAATAGAAAAATAGAAAAAAATAAATAACATGGTTGATTAACCCACCAACCACTCCTTGTGACCCTGGAAGCCCTCAGGCTTCAGTTTCTTGACAGCAACAACCATGCCGGACCCAGGCCTTGATGCAGAGAGTGTATGCTCATCAATCCACCCTTTAAATACACAACCAAATCCTCCTTCTCCAAGAAGGCTGTCTGGCCGGAAGTTCCTCGTCGCACTTTTCAACTCATGGAATGTGAAGGCCTTCACATTCGACGATGACAGGATCTCACCCTCAGTTCTTGGAGTAGGAAGACTTTCACCGGTACTCTTTCCACTATAAGATGGCACACTTAAACTGGAACGGGTTGTACATGTTGTCCGACTAGAAGGAAAGGATAAGGCTGTTTTGCTGTTCACATTTGAGGGATCTAGCCATGAAACAAACATTGGGGAACAGTGTCAGGATCCGCAAAATCAACAAAACACAGTGAACACAAACAAAAAACAAAACATCGAGAACAAGAAAGTAAAGAAAACACTTCTGATGACACTCCAATCACATGGGATTTGCAGCAGTGCGGACTCAAATTGCTGCACACTTACTGGCCTAACCATCAACAGCAGAACAAAAGTGATAATTGGCCCCAAAAATCAACAAATACCAACACTGAAGATCCTAAGTAAAACACACTGGTAAATGAACAAGATATGCCACAACTTTTGGATTATAACCGAGCTACATCTAACAATCACTCGATTAAATTCCAAAAAACAGAGCCCCTCAGCAAGCTTGATGAAACCGAGCACACTAATCCAACACCCAGAAGAATACAAAACGGAAGAACAGAAGGGGAAAAAAAACTACAGTTAACAAGAAACTGGAGAAAACCACAGCAGCGAAGGAATGTGGAGGAAGTGGAGCTCTCACCAGCAGCACTCTGCGCGCCGTGCGCGCTGTCCACCCGCGAAGATATCGTCCAACAGTTGCCCATTCCCCCCCACCCTCTTCACCCACCAATCAAGCCCCCATCGAAGGAAAAATCCTCCCTTTAACCAGCAAAAACGAGCAAAACCCAGATGGGCAGATGAAGCAAAAAAAGAAAAAACTCTTTCTCTCTGGGTTTAACTATTCCTCACTCCACCTCCTGGTTATGGTGTTTAGAGAGAGAAAGGGAAGGAGACAAAGCGAGAGGGAAGAGGAGGTGAGAAGAAGCTGAGAGGGAGAAGTGGAAGTAGAAGAGGAAGGGGGGGTCGAAGAAGGAATTCTTCTTGGTCGGCATGATACACCCCCCGCGTTGGACCCACGTGTAAGAAGGCACCTCTCCAATATTTAGCTGACCCTGGAAACTTGCCCGTGACTCCCATCCTCAATTGGTGGAATCCCACAGGAACTGACACAAGCCCTCCTCTTCCTGTCCACGGCTGACTCGGCTTCGCTTGGAAGGTGAGCCAAGTTGTTCACACTTAGAAGAATGGTCTCCAATGGAAGACCATTCTTTGACGTTTGGTGCGGAGATGACAGAAGGATAATCTCGTTTTAACCTCTTTTTACGTGTTTGATACAGTAAATTTGGACGGAAATATCCCGAAATAAAGAAATTAAGAATCTATTTGAAAATGAGATTAGAAATGAGAATAATTATGAGTTATATTCCGTCTCATTAATCTCAAAAATTCACTCTCCTTTCTCATTTGTTTGATCCTGCCTTCCTTCCTCATCCTCTTAATTAAATTTAATTATGAAGAAATTAATTATTAAATAATAGTATCATTATTACTAAATATTTTTTTAAATTAAAAAATATCTTATTAAACAATATCTTTATTTGTACTATTTAAGATTATTAATAAAATTAATTTAATAATATTTTATTAATATTAATAAAACTTATTCATTAAACTTAACTAAGATTTTTATTAATCGTAAAAATAATTAACTCTAATTAAGTAATTCTTTTCACTAAATTGAGATATTAAAATTTGTCTGAATCTCTATAATCTCGTACAAATTAGAGAATAGTATTATATTCTTTAACTCAGAATAAGAAGAATAATTTAATCATTTTTAATATTTATTTTCTTTAGTATTCTTATTTTTTAGGGTTTTTTGCATGGAAACCATCGTTAAAAGTGAATTTATAAAAAAATTATTTTTAAAAATATATTAGCAGATATATCACTGTGTAATCTGAATTGTGCAAAAATATCATATTTATTTACATACATATCACTTCTTTTTACCAATAACTTGCAAGAAAATTACGTTTAAATGACATTTATGCACTATTTAAATTAACTCAGTGATATATCTGCTAATACATTTTTAAGAATGATTTTTTTATAAATTCACTTTTAACAATAATTTTTATGTAAAAAATCCTATAATCGAACGTGATATTTCTGTACTTATCTTCTTGCAAATTAAACAAATACGAAAATAAACGTAGAGATAAGTTAACTTAGAATGACTTAATATTATTCTTTTTTTAATTTATTTCGATATCAAACGTGCAAAAGGTAGAATATTTATCTTAAAATTTGGGACCAGGTGAATTGATACCCTGTTAAATGATTTTGGCGTTCCGGGCACTTTCTGTGAAGAGGGGGTAGAACGGGGTGAAAGGGAGAGCATCCCACTACAGCACCCCCATCTCCGTGCTACTGTTGCAAATAGTGGGGGTGAGTTACCGAAGGGATCAATTGTGTGAAGTGCAAGGGTAGAGTTTATCCCCTCTGGTGTCAATTGTAGACTCGGACATCAGAAGGGAACAGGCGAGGAAGAGGAAGGAGGATTATCATCGAGGAGAGGAAGGGGCTTGGGAAGTGGGAGAGCAGGAAGACAAAGGAAGCAGAAGTGGCATCAGTGAATTCTAGGCCTGTCAACGGATACGGATATTATCCGGATCCGCTTCGATTCGTATTCATTTTTTCGGATACGAATAATATCCGAATTTGAATCGGAGCGGATACGGATATTATAATATTCGCTTCGAAAAATATCCGTCCGTAATATTATATATCATATAATACATATTTTTAAATAATATATTATAAAATAAATGATATTATAGAGAAATTTAGATATTTTATAGTTGTATTTTAATTTAAAATTTATTTTATATATTTTTGATATTTTATAATTATATTTTATATACTTTTAATATTTTATAATTATATTTATATACTTTTAAATTTGAATCGGATAATTCGGATTTTAAAACGGAGCGGATACGGATAGTCAGATATTCGCTTCGTATCCGAGTCGAATCGGAGCGGATCAAAATCGGATAGTTCAAATCGAAAAACGGAGCGGATACGGATAGTCATATATTCGCTTCGTATCCGCTCCGTTGACAGGCCTAGTGAATTCACCCTCTTAAAAAGTCTGTTTTAATTTTTCTAAGAAATATTACAGTGTTATTATTTTACCATCGAATTTACTATTCTCAAAAATAGTAGAGAGTAGTGTTCTTGTTCTAAAAAATATCAAATTTAAACTTGACATTCTTTACATCCGACTAATTTATAGATGAATCCATTGGACATGAGAATAATAACATATAAGGTGACAGAAAAGATGGTTCCATAATATTCCTCGTTAATGTTTCCTATGGGGACTGCTCTTTCCATGGAAAAGAGTCGTTTTTGGCTTGGAGTCGATGGGCGGGAGTCTCCCTTTCGGATTGCCCCTGCTGCTGGAGAAGTCCCGTCTTTTTGGCCCCCACCCTGTGGGGGCAGCTCCATGTCTTGGGACCATTCTATTTTTTATCTTCTTTGTTCACATTCCTTCATAATTGATTGGCAGGGAAGAAGATCTGACCAGGTCTGCCATTGTGATCATGGGGGGAACTTTCACTGGGTCCACACAGGGTTGATCTATCCGATCTGTTTAGATACACGGCATACACACTACAAAGGCAAGATCTCGCACCCGAATTATAGACCGTTGGATCCGGAGGAATGAGTTTACCAGCAAGATCACACTAGTCGTCTCTGGAAGAAATTTGCATAGGAAGAGTAAAGATCAGGGGACTCGAGATTGGGATCTCAAGGAAAATCGTCCGATACTTAAGTCAGTGTGAGTAAGAATTGAACGCAAGGAAATAAGAGAAAATTGGGGACACGAGATTCCTCTTCACCATTTGAAGGACTAGGATCTGAACTTACCTGGTCGAGAGATCCTTCGGGTTAAATATATAGTTGCGAACTCCCTCTTTGACATCGCGGGGATCCCGGAGGGACCGTCGAGTGGAGGCGTTATGTCCTCGGTACACATTCTTATCGTTGAAGGACTCTTACTTTTCCCTTAATCATTTCGTCTTCTCCACTCTCATTCGTTCACGGGAGCCGAGACTATATGACGCTCTTCGGGCCCTTGACTCTCGGACTTTTCATAAGTGGGCCTCACCCGTGGAGATGGGTTGTCGCTTACTGGGCCGAGCGTGTCTAAGTGAGGATTTGGGCCGTGAAATGATAGGTCACGAATTTCCATCTCTCCACACGCATTTGTCACAAACTCAATATTTTTTATTATAATCTTAGTTTAGATGGTTAAAAATAGATTTATTATTAATTCACATGAATTTATCATAAACTCAAAATCTTCCCATAAATATATATGTTTTCCTATGTTTGAGAGTCTCCTCGTGAACTTGAGTTTATCGTAAACTCACTTATGTTTACTTGAAATAATCAAATATATATGAGTCAATAGACAACGAGTTTATAATAAACATATTAAAGATAAATACGTTTATGATAAACTTATTGGAATTTTCACAAATTACATACAAACGGGGGATTTATGTTATGGGGATAATTAATAATTAAGTCGGAATTTATAATTGGTCTAGTACGTATACTTAATTTGTCATCATGTTTAACAGTTTTCTTTTGTCGACCTCTTCATGTTTAAAGAATATATGATCACTTGAATCGTAGCTTGTTGCCGTGCACTTTTTAATTATCCAAGATCTTATCGTATTTTCTATGCGGAAAATACTATTTTGAAGAAGATGCACTCCACTCTGCTCCTCATGAGGCTAGGATTAGCTAGCTATACGTTCTAGATGCTTCATCTTGTGAAGTGACAAATCTTATGTTCTTAAACATATATTTTGGCTTCATCACCTTAATTTTCCTGCAGTGAAGGGTTAATTAAAAGGTGTTTCTTTGCCTTTCTTATCACACGATCGACCACTATTTTTTTTAGTCGAAATCAGATTAGCACTGTTTATTCTCTCTCGTCAGATTCGACGGTCACCTGACAATTCGATTAATAAAGAGGGCTTAAGATTTACAACCCATGCTTAATCGGTGCACCCGAGTGCAAAAGAAGGGATCCGGATGTTTCAGAGTTAATGGGCTAGCGTGTTGACTAATTATTGGTTAGCTGTTAATTAGTACTAGCTAGAGATGTTAAAAGAAGTCCAAACATATGTTTATCTGTCCATTAATTCTGACGAAACTTAAAAAGGAAGGGCATATATATCCGTGACTAAATAATAATTTCAGATAAGAATAAAGACATATACATGCATGTCGTCTCTAATTAAGTGCAATTATTTGTCTCTTCCTTTATTGCCTATTTCTTACTCAACGAACACGGAACACTCACATGTCTTGGCATTTTTATCTGTTGTGTCTATTTCATGAATTCTACTTAAACTTCTTAAACACGTTCAAACGATATATATGTAAACTCACTCTTTTTCATGTGAGATATCCGATAAGTAAATATTCGCATAGTCGATCTTAAAGCGCTTGTAAATAGTACTCATGCATGTTATGCTTCAAAACCAGAAATTATATATATATATATATATATATATATATATATATATCCTGTTTACGTACAGCAAATGCTTAATAGATTTTTTTTAGAACAATATATCTCTTGTTTAGACCTACTCTATTGTTCTCGAAAATTATATCATTCAAAAAAATTTTTTTTGCTAAACTCCATAGGCATCATGAAATTATTTGGAGGAGCGAGATATATATATATAAATTTTAGAAGCAAAAGGATCGAGACGCAACCTTCGTACGGACGTAGTTGCGTCTTCTCTCGGCCGCCTCGTCAGTCACCTCACTTGCTGGCCGAAGAGGACCTTCGCCTCTTCCGGCCGGTCCCTCCTGCCACACCCTCGTTTTCCACCTCCGGCCGCCACCTCCTTGCCACCCTCTTCCTAGTTTTTTTCCACCCCACATCTGCCATCTCATCTGCGTGCCTTCCTCTTCCGCCCTCCCAATCTTCCTTTCTGCAATGAAACGAGAGGTCCCTGGGTCAGACGGCTGTCTAGCAATGCTCGCCGCCCGGAACCCCGCGCCAGCCTGAGCTCATCACAGTGTACGCCACTCTCAAATCTGCACCGTCGACGTGGCCTAGTAAATTAATTAACCGGCCCCATGGCAAATGCCAACGCAGACCTCCCTATCCCTACCACGAAGGTGCACGTAGGGTACGTCAAAGGAGCTGTGTAAGAGCATCCGGGGAGGGTGGCCACATATTAATGTCTAGAAGGCGACGTCGCTGTTGTCAGGTAGGGAGCCTCGTTGCTCGACTGCTCTCTTCCCGGCCCGTTGGGTGTGGCCGGCCAGCCAGCCCTTGATAGCACCGTTGCCGATGGAGGATATATGAGGAGACAAAGGCAAAAAGGAAGAAGAAAAGGGTAGTCAGGAAGCTTACACATGGCCATGTCCCGACTGTTGGGAGTGGTGGTGGGGGAGGGAAGAAAAAGAGAGACAAGTTCAGCTGGACGCGTGCATGTGTGTATGTGTGTGTGTGAGAGAGAGAGATAGAGAGAGATCAATGAAAGTGGCCTTGCCAAATTAAGGCCATTTGTGGAACTCCTTTCTTCACATTTTATTTTGAGAGGGAAAAAGGAGGAACAGGTACTTCCAACTATGACTAGTACTCAAACCATGCACAGGGTTATCCCATATCCGGCCTTTTTTTACATCTATTTATTTCAGTTCAAAATAAGGATACATCAATTGCGTAAAAGAATAAATATAGGAATAGGGCCATTACAAGTTATGATTTGGACGTCAAGAATTTCTTAGACGACGGTTTATGATCTGTGTGTTATCATCGAAGCTATTCTTCGAGGAATTTAAAGTGCCATGCACGTATACCCCCAAGTACGTACAAAATTAATTAAGTTACCCTCTTCATTGCCTCGGTCAAATAATTAACTTTGCTAAACCAAGATTCCAAATTAAGCCACTGTACGAGATTCTCGAATTTTAATATAAAACAACGCGTCTACTAAAATGATTAGAATCTGGTAGAAGAGCCGGAGGAGGAGGAGCCACATCCCCATGGTCCCTGCGAATGATATCGACTCCTGTCTCTCTCACCCTCTACGCTCTTTTTTCTCTTGTTTTTTTCGTTTCTGTCCATGTACGTCCATATAATCCGAGATAAAATAAGACGATTCTAGCTAATTTACTAGCTTACAAGTTGCTACGGGCCATATCTTTAATGGTTACAGTACTGTTAGTTAATCCACTGAGTTTAGGTAGTGGTGCCACATATAATCTCTTCAATTGGAGAGCTTAATCATTGATCAGTTCAAGCTTAATTTTATCTACATATCTGCACCATCACACGGAGGAGGGTCTAATCTCGATCGCAAGATTTTCCCTCCGGATGGTAATTATTAATTAAGTTTGCCCCTGATCGAGTTTCGATAAGTAAAGAAACTCCTGTTCGGTACAAAAAAGAATAAAAATCCTATAGATGGTGCATGGACACTTCGACATTCAAATCTCTACGTGAAGTCAATGTAAATACCTAGGCATAATTTGGGCACCAGTACTTGATCAGTCACATCATAACATGAGGGATAGTTTATATTACACGTTATAACGTTGTCAATCACTTGGAAAGGCTTTTCTACGCATTAATTATAAGCTTCAGTTTTTATCCGCGCGCGCGCATCTATCTATATTATCAAAAAATATCTCTGAACAATCAAAATAATTACAGTTATACTCTCATTATGACCTGAGTACAATTTTAGTGTTGAAATCTATCTATCCTCGAGTTGAGTTTTATAATTAGAGTTTGATAATTAATGGTATTTTTCAATTTGTACATAATTTATTAACAATTATTGTAGTATTTATATATGAGATTCATTCAAAGTCTAACGGCATGGGAGCGGAAAATGTATGAATGTAACTCTTTGAGTGTATTCAGAAATATTTTTGACAATTTATGTAAATTAAAAATATACACACATATATATATATAAACTGAAGATCCATGAATGACAAGTTTAATTATAAAATCACAAGTAAATTATCATAAATGACTCAACTTTATGATCACATAGTTTTATAAAATCACAAGTAAATTATCTATATATAGTCTTAGATAGATCGAAGCATTGTCGACAACTTGTACGATGGCAGTGCGAATTAGCCCATTCACACTGTAATAATCTTAGATAGGTTTATCTCTTTTATTTGTGAGAGAGTGAATGGATAGACGAAGCACGCATGTAATTAATGTGGAGTATCATAACTTCTCATTTTTCTTTCCGTTGTCGGGGGATAACAATTAAGAGATGACCTAGCTACTTACTAGATTAGTGTTGTGTTTTTGTATAGAGATTTTTGAGGGTTTACTAACTTTACTTGTACTTCTCTTATTTTTTTAAAATTTAATAAAAATGTGGTACCATCCACTTCTCAAAAAAAAATAAAAATAAATCGAGATAGATTACCATTTAATCTAGTCACCAAAATTCTTGTTAGATGGAACTTAATGAAGTCCCGGCCCGGAAAAATAACCTACGGTATGACGTCGACATAGTTGGCCCATATATCCAATTCCAATCAAATGCGAAGTATTTAATTAATTAGCAATGGGGATGATGATTCATTAGTCACTGAATCTGATATGATTTGTTATAATTAATCCAAAGAAAAAATTCACTGTAAACTACCACTGAACTCCATATAGAGAGAATAGAATTAAACTGAAATGACTTTGATTTGGCGACTGAGGTAAACCTTTAGTTTTTCTTTTATTTATTTAAGTTAATTAGATAAAATTCACGTCATGTCTGCAAGGAAAAAACAAATTTACCTCGTTCAACTGAAGTTCGATCATAGAGAAAATGGAAGGAAAAAAAAGTTTGATGGCCTCAGCTGTCTAATTAATCTACGTCCGGATTAATTAATTGAAAGCCTTTAATTAAATGGGATGGAGACAGATCATCTGGGCAAGTGGTGATTATGGTTGCCTTGTCTTGTTGGGAAGGAAAGGAATATCTTGGAGTCTTGAGTGATGACTTAGGAATCGGCCAAAGCATGACCAAGTCCTCGGGCAATATATATATAAGAAGGTGCTAAAATATGATATTAATGCTACACGTTTGGGACTTGCTCAATGTGGTGGCAGGAGATCCCGGTTCATCGGGGGGGTCTTCTTCCATCAAAAGAACAGAACAACGCGTTGAGGACGCCATTCGGCTTTTGTGCTGTTTCACAAATGACCTTAATAATTTATAGTGAAAACAATCTATTGTGCATACTAATTAATATAATGGCACCCACGCGAGACATGAGACATTAATTCTCTCCCATGCATGGGTTGCAAACTGGTTGAACCGGATCAGAATTAACAAACCGGAGCCGGTTTGATTCTAATGGTGAGGAATCACCGTGAGCTGATCAGCTACGTACTTACTCCCGACGGGGGGGGGGGGGGGGGCGGTTAAATGTTGGAATAGTTCTCTCTTTTCCTGCACAACCGCGATCACTCTTGTGCGAGAGAGAGAGAGGGAGAAAGGGACTCCCGTATCACTGAGTCATGGACTCGTTAACACAAAATTTTTGAAGTTAGTATAAGACACCATGCCTATCTAATAAAATGTGACTTAGATCGCATGGTTCTTACTCGAAATCGAGCATCAAACTTAGTTAAATAATAATAATAAACCCATAAAATTAACCAGGTAATGAGCATATATATATATAAGTTGAAAAAAACTAGTGATCACCCAAAAGGTACCAGGTCAAGGTCAAAGGGTGACCTTGTGAAGACACCCCAAGGGAAGAGTCCCATTGCATGTGAAAGTGACATGGGACTCCCGGCTCTGCTCGGAGGAGGACAGGAATTGAAATGGACTGTGTGGACAACGTACACCCTTGCTTAATTACGACTTACGAGAGAAACAATTAAATAAGGTCTTCTTTGATAAATGAACGGGGTAGGGTGAATACGACCATTCGTCTTAACCGAGGTGAATGGCGTATTCGACTCTTCCCGATCGAAAAGATTGTTCGTCTATTATAACGTAAAATCTCTATCCGTGAGACTTATTCCGAAGATTATCGAAGATGAAAAATTAAGACATTCGATGAGTACATCGTGAACCAACCAATACGTGTGAGCAACTGATGAATGCGCCATCCTATCTTGTCCTGTTCATTTATCAAATGGGCCCTTAAAGAATGAGACGCCCCCAACATTTCTTGCCTCCCATTTCGTCCATCCAAAATTACGAAAATTTGGACCGCGTTGAATGGGATGGAGACGGTCGGACAGAACGGAGGTGGTGTCGGTTGTCCCGTTGGAAGGGAAAGGGTTGTCTCAATGTGACCGAGTCTTCGAGAGCGAAAGATGAAAGAGCCTGCTGAGTTGGTCCCCCACGGAACCGTAGAGAATGTGTCGTTCGTAATTTGGGTTAATTTCATGTATCTTCTACTTACGTGTAATTAAGGTGTTAACATTATCATTTTTAGTTGTCAAGTATCATATCTTAATTAGGGGAAGGTTTGGAGTTGACGTGAACGTTGGATGTATTTTTGGTGATATTTTATAATTTTTTAATTAATAATGATAGTATATATGATATTTGATAATTAGTAATGATGGTAATTTCGATATTTTTATATGTAAGGAGAAGATACGTATGCATATGAAATTAACCTTATTAATTTTTTGTTGGATCATCCTTTTATTTGCTTGGGGTTCATGAAAAATGTTTGAGTTTTTAATGGTTTCCAAAGTCGGACGTCGTTTTTTTCAAAATCAGTAAACCCTCTGGAGATTGGAGTGTTGGTAGTAAGTTATTGAAAATCATTTTGTTCCGTTTAAATAGAACATGAATGGGAAAATTAGAACCCTTGGACAAGTCGTATGCCGTCTTAATTTGACATCCCGTTAATTTGTGGTAGAGAAATTAGAATATATATATATACTCTTCATTCATCAATATTTCTAGAATAAGAATCTAACGACAACGAATATACTATTTTTCACACGGCCTTTAACGACAAGAGTTTATCTCTAAGCACACGTTACGATTTGGGGATTTATTGATAAATGATTGGAATGCGGAGGTTGATCCATAATTTACATAGATTATAAGAGAGTACCTACTTTTTAGAGAAAAATCTCGCGAAGAAAAAACCATTTTAGGACAATTATTTACCAGCATGGATATATAGCAAGTGTTACTCCTCGAAATAATGTTACGTACGAAGAGCCTAACAAAAATTCCAAGCCATAGTCACTGCACAACATTATGTAAGTTAATCCAAAACACCGTGTCAGTTAAAATGATCAGGGTAGAAATGAGTGAGGATGCTCTAGCTGTTTAATATATATGACGACGTTGTTGGATCGCCACACTTGTGATGCATGCATCATAATAAAAGTCATTCAACCACTTGATTTTACTAAAATAGATATTATATATATTTGAGTGGATCATAATAATAATAATACTATCCTATTATTTAGAATCAACCATATGAATCTTATTTTAGAATTCTATCAAAGTGTTAATTCGTATTTAAACTCAAGAAATTAATGTTCTTTCTAATAATATCACACCATCTTATTTTAAATTTTTCACACCTCTTTTACTAACGTTCACTAAGATTTGACCAGATGTCTTTTAACTGACAGTTAATTAAAATAATAGTGTATATGTCTAAATCATCCGAATTTATTTTTTCTCATTTTATCGTCAATCAGAGTTACACTCAAATCCTCATATATATGTTCATTCTTAATCTTAATTTTGTTAATTTTATCGCACATCTATCTCAGCATCATCATCTCCACCGTACATATTCTGTGACTATGTTTATTTCTCACTATCCAACACTTACCATATAATAAAATAGATCTCAAATTCATTATACAAAACTTCTCTTTTAAATTTCGAAGGTATACGACGACTATAAAATAATTTTGATACGCTTCTCCTTTTTAACTAATTAACCTACATTAATCTTGACGTGGGCCCAGAAAGACGTGTGTGCCCGCTCTCACGTGCATACTTATTAATTTGACTTACTCTTTAGAATGTAAATTCGGATCAAAAGATTTGAAAATTTTAAACAATTATCAAATCCAGTCAGATGATCATTAATTTGTATAAGAACTTTCACTGAATCAAGTAAGCAATGATCCATCCTTGTTAACCATAATTCATCCTTATTTAATATAGGGTTGTTTGCATATAACCCATTAACCATGGTTACATATGAATTTGTAGATATCTCACTTTTGAAAATATATTAACATACGTATCACTACTATCTTGAAAAATTTACAACTGTGTCATCGTGATAATCTCCCGTTATCATCCGTCAACTTAATTATACTTAAGTCTAACCAGACGTGAGAAAAGACAAAAGTACCAATAATTATCCCTCTTAAAATCTAAGCTATTTGTAAAAAAACTCTCAATAGAATCTTAAAACATAAATAATATATCAACTACGGATATATAAATAAATAACAAAATTTTAGAGTTAAACTACAGTGAGAATCATCTTATTCCTCTACTCTCCCCCCGTGAGTTTATCAAACCCTAAATAGATGGCGGCGACACCGTCATCGATTTCAAGGGAGAGGCGACAGTGGTCTGGAGGGGGGGCAGGGGATCAGCCAAGTCCACCTGCTGGTTGGGCCGCTTATAGGAGCGACGGTCATCGTCGTCGTCTTCAACGGCGGAGGAGGAGGAGGTCGATCACGTGGACGCTCTCCTCCCCCTCCGGTGCCTGGAAGATGGCCTGATTGGCCGTGAAATGGGCAAACTTCACCAGTGGCGAGATGGCATTGAAGGCCTGGAAGGCTTGCACGTGACTTGCCTCCTTCATCATAGTCATCATCGCGGCCCTAGCTGTCTTACTCCACTCCATCACCGGTAACTGCATCAGAGCGATCCCCATGCCCACCACCGGGTTGCATGCCTTCGCTTGCAGGATTTCCAGCGAGCGCAAGAGCATCCGCGATGGCATTGTGGCGAACAAACTGTTGGGTGTCCTTGAAGTCAAAGAGACCTGGGTGCCACTGGCATCGAGTTTCATCGTCAGTTGTAGAATAATTGTGGCGGGAGTGGAAGAGGTAGGCAACAACAGCGAGGAGAATATGGATCTGGTAGGGCGGAGGAGCTTGGGAGGGACCGGAGCCATGGGCTTCTCACGATGGTCATATCACGCCAGAGATCACGATGAGGCTGCCACCATAGGAGCAGAAGCCCCAAGCGAAGTGTAGTGCCGGACCTCCCTCCCCCTACCCAACTGGAGCCCCTTGTCCCCCTGCACAATGCCAGACTCCCCCCCACACTCGCCTGCAGCCCCCTCCCCCTCTGCCCTCTTTTCCCTCCCTCAATCGCCGACATGCAGCCCCCCTCTGCCCTCTTTCCGCTCCCCCCGCTGCTCTGCCGTCCCAACCCCCCACCACCTTCGACGACCCCACCTCCCACCTTCGGTTCCATCTCTCTCTTCCCAACTTCCCTTCCTCCCCCACCCCGCCTCCCACCACTAGTTCCCTCCCCCCTACTGCTCTGCCGTCTCAACCCCTCACCACCTCCGACGAATCTCCCCCCAATCACTGTGCTGCCGGTGAGGATGTCTCTCTCTCTCTCTCTCTCTCTCTCTCTCTCTATATATATATATATATATATATATATATATATATATGTTTGTGTGTGTGGGGGAGAGATAATTCGGTCATTTGACCGTCAGAGAGACATTGATTATTTAAGCGTCAATTAACAAGATTATTGACATCTTTTAAGAATATTCATGATTTTATTGACAAAAATTAACTACGATGTTATGTCTAAAAATTTTTAAAATAATAGTGATATGTATACTAAAATGTCTTCAGAAACGATATATCTGTAATTTTTTCAGTAAAATAGTTTATATGTAAAATATCCTTTAACATATAGTGGCGACGTGAAGTCAGATTTGATCTCACCATAAATTCTTAACCCGAATAAATCCAATCAACTTAACCCACTTTTGAATAAATTGGAGTAATTACAAAAACATATTTTGAAATGTTGATATTCTATTCTATGCCCTCATATTCTTTATATTAATATTATATATACCTTTATAATAAGTAACATAATTTTAGTTGTATCTCATCAGATTCTAATGCGCATCAAAGTTGATATTTTTTCGACGATGGGGAGCGTAGCGCCCATCAAAGTTAATAGAACATTCGGTTCAAAATATATGATATAATATCGTTTTAGGTGTTTGCAAGGGAATGTAGAAGATTTTAACGGTACACATGGCATTAGTTTGATTAAGTGAGAAAATTGAATAATAGCATGCATATCAATCCTTTTCCTATCCTAGTATACCTAAAATTAAGTTAAATAAAATACTAGTAAGGGTAAGACTCGAAACGTTGAAATATGATTTATTATTGGCGTGCACATAACAATACGAAGAAAAAGAAAGTACAGAGTAGAATGAACTAGATTTATTATGGTTAATGTTCTTCAAAAATCAATAAATCATTGTGATGCTTGTACCCCGGTTAATGACTTAAATTTTGAATTTTTTAGAATTAACCAAGACATAATTTGCCTACTAAATACTTAAAAAGTTAACACTGACTCTATGAGTTCCTTGTCTCTTTTGGCCTTCCTTTACGCAAGTTTAGGCTGTTAATAACTATATTTTGAACTTATAATTTAAATTAGTGTTAGATAACTCTGTCGTCGAACTAATTTCCTGTTTTGAAACGGCTGCTAATTTGGTTTGATAAAGAAAAAAGACGAAGCACGAAAGACATGGACGGGGGGAAGGACAATGTTTGTGGAAAGCCAGGTTTAGGTCCAACTTGCGTGAGTTGATTTGGGCCGGCCCAAGATAAGGTCTGCGGAAAGCCATGTTTAAAACTGTACAAGGTGAGCTAGATCATAATCTCTCTGTCTCTCTCTCTCTCTCACTCTCGTGTGTGACATTCGTACTAACCCTTGCCCTAACTTTGTATGAGAAGTCAATATTTAAAGAAGAGTAATATTTGTCACACATGGGGCGCCAATAATTTTAGGGATTTTTATAGGGTGTTTGATTGCACTTTTTCCTCTCTCTTTTTTTTTAAATTAAAAAATAGGAACATATAACCCACTTAATTTGATAGTTACTTGCTTAATTTGTATGGGAGAATCGCATCCCATTGAAATCTCCTTTTAAATAAAAATAACTCTCCACCTTTTTTATAATTTGAGAACGCTCACCCTGACCTGGACGCAACCCGTGAAAATCTCTCCTTGAAGGCCTCCTCTCTTATGGTGCTCCCTCTCTTCCTCAAAGTATACTCATCTCCCCACCGACCTCTCCCGACTGCAGAAGGAATGATTCATCGCCATTGTCTCTATCTGTCTCGGCGCTGGCCGCACCCCTCACCTTCCCTGATTGACCACCTTCCGCCCTTCCCTCTCCCTCCCCTCTTCTGGAGTGCCGTAGGCGGCCCCCCTTCCCCGCTGCCCCTCCACCTTGGGCTGGCTACACCCCCTCGCCCTCCCCTAACCGGCGTCCCTACACCCCCTCGTCCTCACCTGACTTGCGCCCCCTTCTCTCTCCCTCCCCTCTTCCGACAGTGGTGGTGCTGGCAGTGCGATGCAGTCGCACGAGGCCAGCCACCCTCACACTTCCCCCCACCACACCTTCTTTGTTGGCGCCAAGTCCTTCTCCACCACCCTCTCTGACTCTTCCGACTTCCCTTCCGTCCGTCGGCATGGGAGGCGGGGTTCCCTCTGCTCCTCTAATGGGGGAGCCCGCATCAAAGTGGCCACCTCGCCCGGGGCAACTGCCTCCGTCGGGGCCTGCTTCTCTAGGGGTCAGTTTGTTAATCGGTTAGGATAGAGAATATGACATCCGATGAAAGAGAAATCAGGGGGGCCCACACCCTCTCTCTCTCACACAAGGCCCTTACCCGACCTTCGACCCCTAAAAATAAATTGACCCTAGTTGTTCCCTTCGGGACGGCTGTGACAACTCTGACTTTGGTTGGTGCAGCTTTACTCTCCGCGTAGAAAATTTTATGATATTAAAAGAACAGATAACCCGTTCTATTTATTCATATAACATTGTGGATTCTTTCTTCTGGGTTTCTTTGGTGATGCTTGTGTTATACTCATGCTCTCTTCGTTATATATATACTTGTTCATGGTTATTTTCTCTAGATTTCTTCTGATATAATTACTTGTTAATCCTGTTACCTTCACCGTCTTCTCCCCTATCATGTTCACCCATCTGTTACGAGGCAACAGTTTATGTTAATGAATTTGATGACACTATATTATAACTTATTTTAATAGTTTTTTTCTCTTTTACGATTGATATCAATCTCTTTAAAGTATTTTTGACATTTTAATGATTAAAAAAGTAATGACAATTATCTATCAAATAAATTTACATAAATTTAAACATTATGATACTTCTATCAAATATGTAATAATAATTTTTTTAATTTTAAAATTTAAGTCAAAAACTAACTCAATATTAACTCTTAAATCTTATCATCTTATGTGGATCAAATTACTTGTGGATTTATGACAAGACTGGTCACAAATTACAGACCTGGTTACAAATAACATACCCCGGAGAGAGAAAGAGAGAGCAATATTTTCTCCAATTGTAAATATCCACGTCAGCCACGTTGGTCCAAGATTTTCCGTGCACAAGCACTGCTGGCCGCTGGGGAACCCCGCGTCTAGGCTTCCAACAGGGACCCGCTGCGTACGCTCTCCCAATGGTGTCAGTCCACGTGTCGAACAACTCGGAGTTCTGACTCGGTATAGGAGCCGTTCGCTTCCCGGGGGAGGAACCGGTGGGCGAGTCTTCCAGCGTCCACCTTTCAGGATCGGAGGGGGCACTACCACACCACCGCCGGGGATGGAGGTCCACCACGGCGGCGGCGGGGGGTTGGCGCGCGTCCTGGTGCTGGCCTTCTGCGTCGCCGGTATCTGGTCCGCCTACATCACACAGGGCGTCCTCCAGGAGACGCTGTGAGTCCCTCTCTAGACTCTATGTTGATTTCCAGGGATGAAATGATCTTCTTAGCTTGTTCATCGCCATTCTGCGGATTGATCTGCTGTTGATTCTGCTTCTTTGACGCCCCCACCCCCCAGTACGACTCTTAAGTTCCAGAGGGATTGCAGTGTATTCCTAAAGTTTCTGAACGTGATAGTGAATGTAGTCTTTTGCTGGTTGCTGGTTAAGAACGTCTGTGATATAGGGAACGGGCATGGCGACATCTGAATTAATTACAGTTTTTAAGTTTCCGTAATGGACTTGTGAGGTGCTGATAATTGCACGATTCCAGCTTGTTCTGTAATTTTCTGAAAGTTTAGCAGAAAAAAGGTGATTATTTTGGGGACGATGACAACTGACCACCATGTCAGGTGGTTACTAAGGCCTCGGTTCATGCTGTAATTCTCGTCATCTCTTCTGCGTCAGCTCTAGTAGACAAATAAATCGTGAAGTTTTGAAAGAATGAATCACATCATGTTGGGAAACTATTCTGGTTATGGGATTGCTCCCGCTCTCTCTTGGATCCGACCGTTTAGTTCTCTGTGGAACTTTACTTTTAGTTCTTGTTATGTTGGGAAGTGTTAGTTTTGTTTTATCGTTCTTAATGTGAAATTATAATTTAGACGGGAAATGAAGGTGCTCTGATGTAATACTAGATAACAGCCATAGGATCACATTAGAGATGCTGGAAAGAAATGCTGGGATCAAGTGCAATAATCTATGTTGCATAAGTAGAAGCAAACAGCCTTCATCATGTACAGCAGGAGGTAGAGCTCTTTACAATAACTTGTGTTACATACCCTCTTTATGAGACTGCCTCAATAAGTGAATTAAAAAAATGGAAAAATCTGATTGTTATAACTTTTGATGTGTAGCCATTTATTGTGGAAGTTTGGCCAGCTTTATTGAAAATTGTAGAGTTTGGAGGGCTAGGAAACAACAGAGTTAAAAACACACAATTTTGGAATCCTGGTCGCTACTTATTTTTAGAGAGAACCGGTGATTCCAGCCTTGGACAGCTGATTCCAGCCAATTGTAATTAGTGACGTAGGTTGTTGGATAACAATGGGGTGTAGAATAAGAATGGGGAGAGAGATGAATGGGGAGAGAGATGTGGAGTATCTGCAGAAACTAGCTTTGGTGGAGGAACAGTCATCAGCAGTCAACAACACTGGCAGGCGGTGGGTGTGACACTAGTAGAAAGTGGAATCAGGGAGATTTCACTGTGGCAGGCAGAGCATCAGGGCATCGGATGGTGCATGCCACAAGAGGTGGCGGTGGCCCTAGTGCTGGTAGTGCCCGCCTCCCAACCATACCGATCCCCACCTTTTTGCCTTCATGAGTGAGTGGGAGGTTGATTAAGATGAGAATGCAAACTTATCAATGACCCTATACTTGAAGATGGGGCTCTGTCCCCAAAACCAGTTGCACTGGATCTATCTTCTCTGGTTGACCCAGTTCATCAAGCTTTAACATCCTAGAAAAAATAACCTCGTGCCCAGATCTCTATGTTGTAAATTGTCACAATATTTATTTATAGTTGTAAGTAGAAAGAAAATCCCAACTCCAAAAATCAAAATCCTGTGTGCCCAACATAACTGCACATTTTATTGCAAATGTGTGTGCAGCATTTTTCATTATGATCAGGTCTTGTTGATCTGATCAATACAACTCTACATTTCCATGTCTAGCTTTGTGTCCTGTCACTGAATTTGTTTGTGTCAAAGAGTACAATCCTTATCATCTGCTTAGTTGTACTCTTTCCTTGCCTTCTTCTTGAGATAATCTTTGTTAGTATCTTACCACCCTCTCATTCTATCAGATTTAATTTAGCACCGCAAGCATTTGTTATTGTTCATTGACATATGGCTTAGCAAATGCACTGATAATACTTGATTTTATCTTTCAGATCCACCAAGCGATTTGGACTAGATGGAAAGCGTTTTGAGCACCTTTCCTTTTTGAACCTTGCACAAAATGTTATCTGTCTCATATGGTCCTTTATAAGTAAGCAAATTTTCTATCCCTGAACATGGCTATGAGAATTACTTTTTAGTTCTTCACATTCTTTTCCACTTTTGTTATATTATTTTGGATTGGTATTATCATGTTCATGAAAATACTAGTGACATTTCTTTATTTTTGTTTCGTTAAACAGTGATAAAACTTTGGTCCAGAAGCTCTAATGGTGGTGCTCCATGGTGGAGTTACTGGAGTGCTAGCATCACAAACACAATTGGCCCTGCAATGGGAATCGAAGCTCTCAAGTACATTAGTTACCCAGCTCAGGCATGTTGAAGGGTCTTTGACATATGATGGAATTTCTCACCACTTGTTTATATCTGGATCTCTATTGTGTTTTGATAAGACTAGTTTCTCTCTCTCTCACACACACGCACACACCCTCTAATCCTTTCTTATTGCCCAACACTCAGTACGATATAACAAAACAAGTCTTATAGCCGTTCTATAGAACTTCCCTTGAAGTTTCATTGGTATATGATGATCACACCTGATGCACTTCTTTTAACCAACCTGCCTTAATCCTGTGTGCAACATTATCATAGATCTCCTCATTCTCTTAAATAATAGACCCTAGGTACCGAAAACTACTACTTTTAGGAATGCTTTGTCCGTCAATTCGAACTATATCTTCCTGTGTCACTCTCCTATTACTACCATGCATATGTTAATGTATCTACTATTGACATATTTAGTGTCAATTCAAGCTTGTATGGATTAGTCTTGTTAAATGCTAATTTGTTTCTTCAGATGTTTTTCAATCTCCTTAAGGGCACTCCAGCTCCATGAGGCTCCCGCCAATGTGTGTCTGGGAGAGACATACACAGCAGCGTTGCCTCTACCCTGAACTAAACCGATGACCTCTAGGTCCCAGTTCACAATGCCTTTCAATCTTCTTATGGTGCAGAAAGGTTGCAATAATCCACCTGGTGACTTGCTTTTCTTGAAGCATGTCTTGCAGAAACCACAATGGACATGGTTGCATTAACCTTTGATACGCTTAGGCTTACTTTACTATGATAGCTTTATACTACCAGAATGTGTTTGCAAAGGACTGGAATTAACATTCCACATAAGCAGAACTGAGACAGCAGCATGCAGACCTATATTCTCGGAAGTATTAGATGCTACTGCAACAATCTGGATGGAAAAGTTATTGAAAAAATTTGCTGAGTATTTAATGAGATTTTTGAGCTTCCCTTGGAGAGATGGATCCTAGGTTGGTGTAGTTTTTGATGTTTGTGGGAAGTGCTCCAAAAGGCTTCTTTCAATTCCAACTTATTTTACCAAACCTCATGAGGGATTCAACCTCATAACATATTTGATGAGGACATCACGCCCTCGTTGCGAGTTTACGCTCGTGGACGACCCTGGGCTTGAGTTATCTAGTGTTAGCTTGCTTTGTTTGGTGATGTTTTATTTTATCTAGTGTTATTGTGCTTTTGTTGTACTTTTGGGAAACGTATGAGGGTTTTCTTGTCTTCCAGTCTTGTATGGGCATTCTTGTCTTTGAGCCCTCTTTGTTGGAGCCTATATAAGGCTTGAGAAACCCTAGTGTAAGCTCAGATTTTTGGATGAATGAAAAAATAATATTTTCTCTTGTTGTTGTGTGCGAGTGCAAGGGGTAAACCCTAGTCGTCGCTGTCGCCTCGCCGTCGCGCCGCCATCGCCACCGATAGCCGGATCCCCCTCACCACCCCTGCCCGCGACTGCCCCTCCCCTCTTTTGCGTCCTCTCTTTATCCCAGCCACTGCTAGTCCCGCCGTCCTTTCTCTCCCCTCCTCCAGGCACCGCCAGGTCCGCCCTCCCCTCCCGCCTTCCCCTTTCCCCCCCTTCGCCGTGCAGACATCTGCCCTACCCCTGCAGGACCAGCGCTGCTTGCCCGGCCCTCCCCTCTCTCCCCACTCCTCCCTCTTACCCCTCCTCTCTCCGCTTCCTACTGCCGTGCAAGCTCTCCACCCCCCCTCTCTTGTTTTACCAACACTGCCAACCTCTCCCACACCCCTTGACTGGATGACCAAATTCTTAAGAGCGTAAAACTTGACGCTTCCGCTTATGATGGTCGTTGGGATCCCCAGACATTTCTTGATTGGATGTTGGCCATAGACCGCTACTTTGACTGGTACAATTTTTCAGAGCGAAGGAAAGTCAGATTTGTAGTCATGAAGTTGATTGGCATAGCGGGCCAGTATTGGGAGAATGTGGAGTGCCAAACGGCACTTAGAAGGGAAGACCCTATAATGACTTGGGATGAGATGAAGGAGCGATTGAAGGTGAAATTTCTTTCCTTCTCTTTCCACCAGAGGATGCTTAACCAATGGAACCGGTTGATCCAGGGCAACAAATCAGCTGTTGAGTATGTTGCTAAGTTTGATGAGTTTCTGAACCGGTGTAGTGCATTGGAGCTTGTGACTCCCACACAGACTTTGTCTCGCTTTCGATTTGGGTTGCGAGATTACTATCATCGGGAGCTCATTGCCTCACATACATTGGAGCTGGCCTATCAGTTGGTCATGGACTTGGATAAATCTAGGAGTGCTCTCTTTTCCCGAGCTACTGAGGTCCGCGACCCACATGACAAGTCTGTGTCTGTGGGCAAGTCCACTTCTTTCTGTTCTGGCCCCTCTTCTTCTTCTAGCAAACCCGTCGCTAGCTCTTCTAGCGTCAAACCTCCTCTTGCTGTTGAAAGGAGAGCTATTAGCGAACCATTCAAAGTCAACTGTAGGACTCAATGCTACTGATGCCAAGGGTATGGTCATGTGGCGAGCCAGTGTCCGAGTCAAACCAAATCCCTCTACCTTGAAGGTGAGCATGAGGAAGAAGAACAAGAGGATGTGGAGGAGGTTGTTCACCAAGTTGAGGGAGTCTCGGACGACTTGGTTGATGAGAGAAAGTTTGTGGGGTGCATTGAGAGCGTTGTCTCGTGCCACCCTATTTCATCTTGTGAAGACCCTAGGTTGAGCGTGGTTAAGTGCACCCTGGCACAACCCCAGTCGACAGATGATTGGAAGAGGACTACCATCTTCCACACATTCACCAAAATTAGAGAGAAGAGTTGCAAGGTGATTATAGATAGTGGTAGTTGCATCAATGTTGTCTCATCCCACCTATTGACCACTCTCAAATTAAAATCTGAGCCTCACCCAAAACCCTACAAAGTGTCCTGGATCGACACCACATCTATTGAGGTTAAGGAGTGTAGCTTGATTCCCATTGAGTTTGTTACGTCCAAGGACAAGGTGTGGTGTGATATCATCACCATGGATGTAGGGCACATCATTTTGGGTAGATGTTTAACTCATGGAAATAAATAAATACATAGATAAATAAATAAATATTTCTTCTTTAAAGAAGAAAATGCACATTAGTGGTTATTTAAGTAGCATGTGTATTATAATTTCTACGAATTTAGGTTTATCAGACGATTTGGGTTCAGGTACAGGACATTTTCCCATCGACCGTAGTTGATGTTTATTTACATTGGCGTAAAGTCTGAATTCCTCTTGATGAACTGTCAGAGAAACACTTTTCGACCTCCACAATATCCGCTATGATATTGGGGGTTTTATCTAACATATTTGATCAAAGAGATCACCCATTAGAGATGCACATTTATAGGAGAAAACTAAACGTTTCATACTTTGGATTCATCTTTACAAAATACATGAAATCTCGATTACGTAGTCGGGTCATTTGATTTATATTTGGCCTCCATTCCGCCACCATAATAGACTATTGAATTTGAGTTTCATAGAGATCAAACCCCTTTTTTGGGTATATTTGTAATTTCTGACCCACCCTAGGTATCTCTGCAATTTTGGACCCTTTTCTGGGTATTTCTATACTTTCTAACCCTTCAGGGGTATTTTTGTAGTTTTCGACCCTTCTAGGGTATTTTGGCAGTTTTCGACCCTTCCAGGGTATTTTGGCAGTTTCCGACCCTCCTGGGGTAATTTTTGCAATTTCCCACTCTTCCAGAGTATTTTCGTAGTTTTCGACCCTTCTGGGATATTTTTGAAGTTTTGACCCTTTCGGGATATTTTTTGCAGTTTTGGACTATTCTTGAGTTTATTTGAGCTCTGAACCCTTTCTGGGTTTATTTGTGATTATCCCTTGAGTAGGATTCTAGAAAAGCTCAGGGGCATTTGTGTAGTTTGTCCAAACCATGGCTACTTTTGTAACACCTGGACTGAACATGGGTTTTCGTGTAATCTTGGCATGAGGCGCAAGTCTCTCCTTGGTGGAGACGCGTTGGTCAAAAACTCTCGGGAGATTGTTTCTCCTTCTCGAGCTCTCATGGGTTGGGGCCCAGCTTCATCCGTCCATCAGTGCAAGGTCGGAGTGACACAAGGGACATCAGCACAAGGGCATCTATGTAGACCCTTTTTGTAAAAGTTGGGATGCTTATGGGATTCTTGATTATTTCAGAGAATCACATTATTTTCCCCAAAATATTTACAATGAGATTACATTAACCACAACACAAGGACATGTGTGCGGACTCAAGGAGGGACAGTTTTATAACATACCCTCACTGTGAGCACAAGCATAATACAAATACAAACACAACCCAAATGATGTGCCTTTAGAAGCACAAGCACTCTCCTTCTCTCCTGCACTCTTCCTCCGTTCTCTGTGTGTTCACGTGGGTCTCGCTAGGGGGTATTTATAGAGCCCTCGGGCAGTTGTAGATTGATTCGGTCCAAACCATTCACTTGGGGGGTTGGATCCGGTCCAAAACATTCATTTGGGGGTTTGATCCGGTCCAAACCCCTCATGTGGAGGTTGGATCTGGTCCAAACCCCCCATGTGGGGGTTGGATCCGGTCTAAAAACCCCCCATGGGGGTTATATACGGTCCAAAACTCTCATTTGGGGGTTGGATCCGGTCCAAAACCCCCATGTGGGGTTTGGATCCGATCCAAACCCTCTAGGGGAGGTTCAATCTAGTCCAAACCCCCCATGTGAGGATTTGATCCAGCCCAAAACCCCCAAGTGGGGGTTGGATCTGGTCCAAACCCCTCCGAGTGGGGGTTGGATCCGGTCCAAACCCCTTATTTGGGGGTTGGATCTGGCCCAAACCCCCTTATGGAGGGAATGGGGGGGCCGACATCCATATATATATATATATTTATTATTAGTTTTTTTTATCAATTTTTGGCTTCAACAGTAGACCATGGTTGTTTGATCTAGATGTTACCATCTATGGACGCTCGAACATTTGCTCCTTCTCCATGATGGTAAACGTGTGAAGCTTATGCCAAACCAACCCAAACCTCCGAGTTCTGAAGAGAGGTTGATAACAAGACTGAAAAGGACACGGGAAAGAAAGTGATCAGTCTGATTAGTCCCAAAGAATTAGAGCAAGATTTGAACAAATGTCAACCATTATTTTCTCTAGTGGCTCGGGAAGTTAAAAATGATGCCTCCCCACCCCTCCCTGACTCAGTAAAGAGCCTTCTCGAGTAGTTCACGGATGTTTTCCCGGAGTACCTACCTAACGAGTTACCTCCTTTTCAAGACATCCAGCATGCCATAGACCTTGTCTCAGGAGCCACCTTGCCCAATGTGGACGCACTTTTTATTTAGAATCGTTGTTGGTTATTTTTCAATTGGGTTTATTAAGTGCGTGGGCGTGTCAGTCACAAAGTGACGATTTATTTAGGCTCCGAAGAGCCACGGGTGCGCTCAATCTGACTCAGTCAGGCGATTGTGTGGTTCGGGTCGGGACTGAGACCCGCCATGCCGTAAAGGTCACAGCGTCATTTACATCCCCTCAAGAGGGGAATACCCTTGATTAATTGCCGGAAATAAGGGCTCCACGACCGAAAGAAATACTAATTAATGCAGGAAGAAAAAGGTAGCCGGGCTATGCAGTGAGCCCGTGGTGAGGGCATGAACACTCAGATTATGTCGGTCGCCGATGGACCACTCCATGTTAGGACAAAAGTTCATTCGGAAAACAAGACGGTAACGGGGACGAATCCGTGCAAATGTCTACCGAGGGGCGGCAAATTTAATATAGGGGGGAAAGCCAGATCCCGGTGAGGGAGGGGACCCTGATGAGATATTGGCCCGAGGTAAGGCCGGGCAGTCACCGTGACGAGAGAGACGACTCCCGGGGGTGACGCTCGGCTTACAAGAGCAAAATTAATATTTCCGGGTTCGGAATCCAAAAAGGAGAGACAAGGGCCACATCGTTATGTTCGTGAGTTGCCTTGGGTGACATGTGTCATTATCGCTCATTTATTAGCGTTACTCCCTTTTGTTATCTTCTTTGTGCTCATTATTTGATTGGGACTACCCCCCTGTTTTATCACTATTATTATTATTTATTGTTCCTTTTATTATATAAATTTTTTTATTATATATATATATTCATTGGAGAAATGATGGAGTGTACCGCTGGAGGTGGAATTAGGAGTGTACCGTTGGGGAGTTAGGAAGTGTACCGCTGGAAGGGTTGAAGGAGTGTATTGCTGGAAGGTGAAGGGGAGTGTACCGCTGGAAGGGTTGGAGGAGTGCATTGCTAGAGGGTGAAGGGGAGTGTACCGCTGGAAGGTGAAGGGGGGTGTACCGCTGGAAGGTGTACCGCTGGAGGGTGAAGGGGAGTGTGCCGCCGGAAGGTGCACTGCTGGAAGGGTGAAGGGGAGTGTGCAGTGTGCCGCTGGGTGGAACAGAATCCAAGGGAGGGTGCCTTGTTCATGCAGTTCTGATGAAGAATCTTAGATGGTTAGGCTTTCAATTCCCTGTCATAAGATTGAGTCCCAAGTCATGTTTAGCAGTGCAGTTCTTGGAGTTTTATTCAGCCAATTCCTGGAGCCTTGAATAGTTCCCTTTGTTGATTAGAATGTTTCATTGTCGTCGGTTTCATTTGTTTGTTGTTTTTTTGTCTTTTAATTTATTGTTATTTCTGACAAAAATTCGGCAGCATCTCCTCTTAACCCGGGTGGTAAGGGGATAATAAGGAACATGCCCACAGGGAGTGACATGAACCAACAACTGAGGTGTGTGCCTAGGCAGCCACCTTTGGGGAAACGTCGAAAAGCTCGGAGAAAATGCCGAACGAGAAACCCTCAGACTGACACGAGCTATGAATGCACCGGAGGAGTGATAATCAAGGTGTGCCGGGCTGGCAGTCTAAGAGTGTGCCGCTGAGCAGGCCAATAGAGGAGGTGTGCCGCTGAGGCAGCCAAGGGGGGGGGTGCCGCTGAGCAGGCCAATAGGGGGAGTGTACCGCTGAGGCAGCCAAGGAAAGTGTGCCGCTGGGCAGACTCAAGGAGGTGTACCGCTGGGCGAGCAAAAATAGATGTGCCGTTGGAGGGCTTGAACGGTATGATGACTGAGGGGCTTGAATGGGCGTGTGTACCGTGGAACTTGGAGAAAAGGTTGAGGGACCTCCTGACCAGTAGGTGAATTCCAACCGCTGGACAAGGGCAGTGGGCGCTAAAGATCCCGTAGATGGGGGAGGTGGGGTAATGCTCACGCTGTGGAGGGCATCGAAGAGGAGAGGAGCTAGCCTTGTACTGACAAACCAAGAGCACTACAAGTTTAGCTAAGCTAACTGACGGTACGAGGGGAAAATCAGAACGAAGCTAGCAGACCCGGGGGAAAGATGCAAATCACAGGTTAACGATGAGGAGAAGACAACAAATGCAACGAAAGAAGGCAAAGCCAAAAGGTGTTTCATTCATGACGAACTCAAAAATGACAAAGATCATGGCCTGAAAGCCAAACATAATGCAACACATCCAAACAAATGGGGGAGAGAAATGGGGAAGAGAAAGGAAAAAAAAGTTTTGGGGAGAGGGTCAGGATGAGGAAGGGTGATCGTTCCCTTCACTGCCATCCTTCCCTCTCCACTACACATCACACTCTCCCTTTCTCTCCTTGCTCTCCTCTACCTGCTTCTTCTTCTCTTCTTCTTCTCGTTCTGTTCTCTTCGAACGGGTGCCTTCGCATGTATTCTCTTTCTTTCTGAGAGGCTTTTATAGGTGGGCCGTTGACGGGGGACCTCATGATGGCATTGCCATCCGAGGTTGACCCGGATCTTGTCTCCGTCAGGTGGGGGTCTCTCTCATTCAACCAGAAGGCGACACCAAGGCGGGTGCTAGCTGGCGTTGAAGTGGCCGAGCTGCGCGCCAAGGGGCCTGCCTTGTGACCGTTGAATTATCTGCCGGTTTGCACCGTTCAGGGGGATTCACCGCTGTGCCGCTGGAAGGGCCAGGCCGTTGTGTCGCTGGAGGGCCAGGCCGTTGTGCCGCTGGAGGGGCGTGAAGGCTGTGTCGTTGAAGGGCACTTGAAGGGTGTGCCGCTGGAAGCACCCCTCATGGAGTGTGCCGCTGGGGGCTGGTCCAGGCAGTGTGCCGCTGGAGGCACTTCGAGGGCGTGCCGCTGGGGGCTGCCTAGAGGGTGTACCGCTGGGGCACTTCATGAGCGTGCCGCGGAAGGCTTTGAGGGCAGTGTGCCACTGAGGGGCACGGGGTGTGCCGTTGGAGGGCACAATGAACGTGCTGTTGGGAAGGGTCTTGAGCTTTGCTTCAGGAGCTGATAACTTTGAACCCTTTGGGATATTCCTTCACCGTTAGGGACTCGAGGGTGAGTCCATAGCAGTGTATCAATTCAGAGGGCATCCTGTGCTTTCTTGGTCTTTTAATGCGCCCGTGCAAATGTGGGGATTTGCCGGACGGTAGTATTCTCCCGGAGCCCTGGATGGCTAGTCTCTCCGGGTCTTGACTTTGACATCGGTACCAATGTGGGAGCTCGGTGAGACATATGGATGTGTGATTTTACACGTCCACAAATGCCCCCCACCTACGGGCAGCGCGGGCGAAGGATGAGCCAGGCGGTGCACGTGGGTGTATTCGCGTAATGAACGTATATTATCGTGCATATATATATAATGTAGATATTATTATATTTATTATTTCTCTTTTCTTTTTTTTTCTCTCTCTCTTTTTCTCTTTCTCTTCTCTCTTTTCTCTTTCTCTTCTCTCTTTTCTCTTTTTTTCTTTCTCTTTCTCTTCTCTCTTCTCTTTTTCTCTTCTCTCTTCTCTCTTTTTTTTCTCTTTTTTTTCTCTCTCTCTTCTCTCTTTTTTTTCTCTTTTTTTTATCTCTCTTTTCTCTTTTTTTTTTTCTTTTTTTATCTCTCCTTTTTCTTTTCTCTCTTTTCCCTTTTTCTCTCTTTTCTCTTTTTTTTGAAACCCATATAAAAGGGGCGGGGGAGTTCCGTTCGAACTCCCCCCCTTTATTTTCAAACTCTCCTCTCTCTCTGCCTCTTCGGTTACCACCACAACCGTCGCCCCCCCTCTCTCTCTTCTTCTTCTCCTTCGCCACCGGGTACGGCCGCCACCACCGTCTGCCGTCGCCGTCGTTGATGGGGTGAGGAGGACACCACGGAGGGGCTCCCCCTCTCTCCTTGTCTCTTCTCTCTTCTTCCTCTCTTCCTTGCTCGGAGGACGACGGAGCCTTATGCTCCCGTCTTCCTTTCCTTCTTTCTCCCCTTCTTCTTCTTATCTTGTTCTTCTTCTCTTCTCCTCTTGCTCTTCCCCTTCGTCTCTTCTCCTTCTTCCCTTCGGTATAAGATGGAGGCGGTCATGGCGTTGGGGCGTGCCGCTGGGGAGGGCGCAGGTGTGCCGCTGGAAGAGGGCACAGGCGTGCTGCTGGAGAGGTGGGCAGGGGTGTGCCGCTGGGGGAGGGCACAAGTGTGCCGCTGGAAGAGGGCACAGGCGTGCCGCTGGAGAAAATGGGGGCGGGGTGTGCGGCTGAGCAGGCGGGCACGGGTGTGCCGCTGGGACGGGGGCACGGGTGTGTCGCTGGGTAGGTGGGCCTAGGGTGTGCCACTGGGACGGGGGGCACGGAGTGTGCCGCTGGAGCGAGGCACGGGGTGTGCCGCTGAAAGAGAGGCACGGGGCGTGCCGCTGAAGGGAGAGGAAGACTTCTTCACCCGGAGGATCTCCGATGTCGCCCTTGGGTACACCGTGACTTTGTTGGGGCCGTCACTCCTTGTAGACGTGCACCCGTGTTTTCCCTTTACGCCTCCGGCCTAAGGGAAATTTTGCCGAAATTTTGTCAAAAATTATTGGCATTCTTTTTAATTCAATTGCAGCGTAGGCCCTTCGTAATTTCCTTTCTTTTTTGTTTGTGTCTTATTCTGACTTGAGGTATCTTGCACTTTGTAGAAAGATGGCTGCCCTAAGAGATTATGCTGCTTCTGCTGCTTCCGGTGCCGAGCGCGTTCCCCCACCTCCGGTGCTAGCGGTTACATAGTTTAATGTGGAAGAAGTGGACAGGGAACACGCTGAGATAGCGGCACTGGCTAGATCATCGGGCTCCGATACAAAGACGATGGACTTTCGCAGGCTTACTCGGGTCGAGGGCAGCCTGGCTTTTGACCGGACTACGGGGGAGTACCGGAAGGACTACCCGAAGGACAGGCACCTCATCCGTTTTCTGAAACATCTCAGTGACCGGGAGAGGCAGGATTTCCGCGTTGTCAGGGACGCCGAGCGGGTAATTTTGCGGTCCCGAGACAGCCTGCTATACAGTGTCCCGAGGAGCATCCCGATGTATCTAGTGGGAGAGGCTCGAGAATGGAAACCCGTCTTGGGGCTCGAAGCCGTGCTGCCGGCAGAAGACAAATTAGTGCGGGCGCCTCAGTTTACCCCTGCTCGGTGGGACACAGCTGTTGGGCGGGTCCAGGGTGAGCACCCCCGGTTTGGTCTGTTCTTGGCTCCATTGAAGTGGGGATACAGGGAAGAGCCCTTTCTACTGGATTGTTTGACCATCCGATTCCAGCACGAACTGGCGCTGGGCTGGTTCGGGGAGCTAAGGCTTAAGGACGCGCATAGCTTTCGGGAGGGAGGCGTGGAATTCACAGAGTACGTGTTGTTCAACTACGCCCCGCTCCTTATCCGGGCTGGCGTTTATCACAGTGTCTACGTCTCCCGGTACAGCTACCCTATTTCCAGGGGTCTCTGTTGCGGGATGATTGAAGTGTTCAATGCAGAGACGAACACCTTATATACGGCAGAGGGCGAGACTTCATTGGATTTATGGAGTCTTAGTCAACTCAGCGGCTTGCCCATTGACGGGGAGCCCTACGAAGAAGTTTGCCTCCCGGATATGATCAAGGACGAGACCAACGGGGACGGCTACTACTCCCTCGGCTACTCATATCGATATCTTATGAAGGCGTACCGAGACCTGTATCAGTTGGCGCACGGCGGGAAGCAACCCCCTCGTGGAGACCATAAGAGAGTCCGCATGACCTTGTGGTTGCAGTACTTCTATGACGGCCTGGAACAATATAAAGACTTCCCGCACATAGGCACTGCCGCCGCCAGCAAGAAGCGTGCTAAGCCGAAGGCTGATGTGAAGATTTCTTCCCGAGGGCGTCGAAGCGGGCCCAATCCGGCAGTGGTCGACCCGCTGACGCATTGTGCAGCGTTCTTGACTTATTGGTTGTGCTCGTTCGCCATGCCGTATGGAGACGAGACTGTCATTCGGCCGGATGCGATCTACCCGGCCTGCCAGATGGCCTGGGGTATCAAGCTGTCTCTGTGTCCAGCTACTCTGTGTCTGATATACAAGGCGCTCGGGGATGTCAGCGCTCACCAGTTCCCGCGACAGGCGCGGTATGTGTGCCCACTGCATTTTTTCAATGCGTGAGTTTGTTCCCTATTCCCAGAGTTCGCCCCACGCACCATTCAAGGCTGGGGGTTAGTTCCACGGATGCTGGAGTTTGCGAGCGTGGAGTCAACCTCGACGTCCATGTGGCTATACGACATCCGGGGCAGGCTGACGACGGTGTTCCTTGATACTGCTGGCACTATTCACTTCTGGACCCTGGCTACTCATTCAAGCCCATTGGTAAACAGTAACCGGGAATGTAGGGATGACCAAGTGGAAAAGTACGTGCACCCAATCAGTCCGGAGAACGTGGTTCGCCCGTTGTTGGAGCCGGAGCTCAGAGCCTGGGCGCTGTCCATTCGTCCAAGTGTGCTGGCTTTCCGAAAGGGGGACAATCTGTTGCTGGAGCCGTACTATCCCTTTCTGACGCGGCGGCGACGTGGAAATGGATCGACGGCAGCTCCGGGGACGCGAACGGGACGGGATAGCTTGCTACCTCACGCAGCTCGGCCTCACGCCGGACGGTCTCACACCGGGCGACACTCGGATCTCACAAAAAATGAGAAGAGAGGGAAGGAGAGGGGTGAACAAAGGGGCAAGGCTCCTCTAACACAATTCATTCATTCATATCATTATCTCTCGTAACACACCCTTAGCCTCCTATTTATAGGAGAGGTCATAACATAAATACCATCTAACTTCCACTAATTGTGTTTATACCCTAGCCTAACAAAACAAAGCCCACCTACCTAACTTTTGACTTGGGGGTTTTAACTAAATAAAATACACAAAACACACATGTTTATTGACTATGACTTAGCCTAATAAGACGAAAGTAAAAATACATGTACTAATACATGTATTTTACACACAATACACAAATACGTACAATACAAATGCACACAAATAAATATTATGCTCAGGACGCCGAGTCTTCAAACGAGTCGCCGAGCCATAAGCTCGGTGCAGTGGTGGTGCGGCGTCGGCTCCGAGCATTGGGCCCGCGAGTGGGCCCGGTGTCCCCACCAACCCTCCCGGGGCGGCTGGAACTCGACTCCGTCGAGTAAGGGGGGACACTGCTGTGGTAGTGTTCCAGCAGATCTGGATCGAGGCGCTGGAGGTCTTCCCGGCTGATCCAGGAATCATCAGAAGGTGGACGGTCCCGCCAGCGGACAAGGTAGCGCTGGTACACCCTGCTCCGTGTAGTGGTCACCTGCTCATCCAGTATCCTCTCAATGTGCTCGCGCGGTACTCTCGAGGCTGTGGGACGCACAGGGGTGGGCTCACTCTCAATGGGAGGAGAAGGCTCGAAAGGGTCACTAGGAATCGCTGTGGGTTCCTTGTAGGCCACTAGGTCTGCCACATTAAAGGTCGAGCTAATCCCATATTCGGGAGGTAAGTCCACAACATAAGCATTGGAGCCAATCTTCCGCAGAATTGGGAAGGGTCCATCACTACGGGCTTGCAACTTTTTAACGGCTCCCGAGGGGAGTCGTTCGGGTCGAACCCGTACCATAACCATGTCACCTTCTTGGAATTCATGGTGACGCCTATGCGAATCAGCCAAGCGCTTGTAAGTTTCATTACTGAGGTTTATTTGCTTGCTAATTGACTCATGCAGACTTGTGACATGCTGTGCAAATTCCTCAGCTGACTTGGATGTTCTAGACTCGAGGGGAAGGGGAATGAGAGCCACAGGTTTCCTAGGTTTGTATCCATGCACGACCTCAAATGGACTCATACCTATGGACCGATTGACCGAACTGTTGTATGCAAATTCGGCTCTAGGCAAGAGAAGATCCTAAGTGCCAGAATGTTCCCCTACGAGACACCTCAAAAGGTTTCTTAAACTCCTATTGACGACCTCTGTTTGCCCATCGGTTTGTGGGTGATAGGCAGTGGAGAATTTGAGTTTGGTGCCAACTAGGTGTCAAAGTATCTTCCAGAAGTAACTAGTGAACCGGACATCTCGGTCAGACACGATGTTTTGGGGGAGACCATGCAGACGCACGACTTCATCAAAGAATAAGTGGGCTACTCTAGAGGCATCAGATGTTTTGGAACATGCAATGAAGCGGGCCATCTTAGAGAACCTATCAACGACAACAAAGATGGAATCATGCTTGTGAGCAGTGCGAGGTAAACTAAGGATAAAATCCATGCTCACATCAACCCATGGTCGATCAGGAATGGGGAGAGGAGTGTAGAGACCAGTGTTCTGTTTGACCTGTTTGGCCATTGTGCATGTCCTACACTGGGCCACAATCTTGGCCATATCTTTCTTTAGGCCAGGCCAATAGAAGTGCTCCTCCACAGAATGGATGGTCTTGTTGCGGCCAAAGTGACCAGTAAGACCTCCAGCATGCATTTCCCAAATCAGGAAGTCCCGAACAGAAGTCCTCGGGACACAGAGTTGCTGCCCTCGAAATAGAAAACCATCCTAGAGTAGATAGTCAGAAAAGACTGTCGAGGGTCTGTGGACGTATAAAATTGTACGTCCATATGTCCCACCAAGCCCCGCATTAATGCCAAAGTCAAAGGGAGAAGACTCGGGGAGACTGGCCATCCAGGGCTCCGGGGGAATACTATCGTCCGACAAATCCCCGCATTTGCACGGGCACATTAAATGACAGAGAAAACACAGGATATCCCTCCTGAATTTATGCACTGCTATGGACCCACCCTCGGGTCCCTAACGGTGAAGAAATACCCCAAAAGAATGCACAACTTAAGCCCCTGAATCAGGAGCTGGCGCCCCTTCCAACGGCACGCTCCAAACGGCCTTCAGCGGCACACTCCTCTGGTGCCTTCAGCGGCACACCCCTGAAGAGCCTCCAGCGGCACACCTGAACGGGCCCCCAGCGGCACGCTTTTCAGGTGCCCAGCGGCACACCCAAACAGCCGTTCAACGGCACACCCTTCGAATGCCCCAGCGGCACGCCCCTTGACTGCCAGTTGCTCCAGCAGCACACCCTTTTTGGTGCCTTCCAGCGGCACACCCCTTGGGAGCCCCCTCCAACGACACGATAGTTGTGCCCCGTCAGCGGCACAATCGTCATGTCCTCCAGCGGCACGGGCGTTCTGCCCCCCTCAGCGGCACGACCCCTCAGCCCCCAGCGGCACAGCGTTGAATCCCCTGAACGGCACGAACCGGCAGAAGACATAACAGTCACTAGAAAAGCCCCTTGGTGCGCAGCGTAGGCACCTCGATGCCAGCTAGCATCCGCCTCGGTGTCACCTTCTGGCTGGATGAGAGGGATCCCCACCTGACGGAGACAAGATCCGGGTCAACCTCGGATGACAGTGCCATCATGAGGCCCCTCGTCAACGACCCACGTATAAAAGGCCTTCACAGAGAAAGAAGAAAAGAGGAGGAGGCGAAGGCACCCGTTCGAAAAAAGCACTAGAAGAGAAGAAGGAAGAAAGAAGAGAAGAAGAAGGTAGAGGAGAGGGAAGAGAGAGAGAGGGTGTGCTATGTAGTGGAGAGGGAAGGAATGGCAGTGAAGGGGATGATCACCCTTTCTCATCCTAACCCTCCCCCCAAACTTTTCTTTTTTTTCCCCTGTTCTCCTCTCCCGCTGGTTTAGATGTAATGCACCGCGTTTGGCCCTTGGATCATGACCCTTGTCCCTTTTTTTTTGTTCATCATGAATGAAACATCTTCTGGCTTTGCCTTCTTTCGTTGCATTTGTTGCTTTCTTCTTAGCGTTGATCTGTGAGTTTCATGCGTCTGCTCCCGGCCTTCCAGCCTCTGGCTCCACCTCACCTCCCATGGCACTGGCCTACCAGGTGGATGGGTTTTACCCTTGGCTTGACGGGGCAGAACTGGCCTCTTCCCCTTCCCGAGGCTTTCCTTAGTACAACAACCACGTATACACTCAAGCCTTTCAGTCATCAGCTCACTCAGGCCCTCCAGCGGCACGCCTCCCCCGGGGTGCCCAGCGGCACGCCCTTCCCGTTCGTTGGCTCAGCGGTACACCCTTCTTGTCCCTCTGCTTAGCGGCACACTCCCCTTTGCCTTCTGAGCAGTACACCCTCCCCATCTGTCTGCCTGGCGGTACACTCCCCTCTTGTTTGCCCAGCGGCACACCCTTGAACCGCCAGCCCGGCACACCTTGGCTATCATTTCCCCGGTGTACTCATGGCTTGCACCAGTCTACTGGTTTCTCGTTCAGCGTTTTCTCCGAGTTTTCCGAAGTTTCCCCAAAGGTGACTGCTTAGGCACACATCTCAGTTGTTGGTTCATGTCACTCCCTGTGGGCATGTCCCTTGTATTCCCTTACCGTCCGGGTCAAGGGGAGATGTTGCCGATTTTTTGTCAGAAATAACAATATGTTAAAAGACAAAAGGAAGCAGCAAACAAATGAAATCAACAATAGTAAGACATTCTAATCAACTGAAGGAATTATGCAAAGCTCCAGGAACTGGCTGAATAAGACTCAAAGGACTGCACTATCGAATGTGAATTGGGATTCAATCATATAACGAAAAGGTGAAAGTTGAACCTCCGAGGCTCCATCAGACCTGCATAAGCAAGGGCTCTCTCTCTCCCTCTCTCTCTGCTCCATACAGTTAAGCTATGTCCTGACCACTTTGATTCTTCACCTCCCTCGACCCTCCAGCGATACACTCATGAACCCTCCAGCGGTACGCTCCCTTCGACCCTCCAGCGGTACACCCCTGCACCCTCCAGCGGTACACTTCCCATCCTCACGCAATACACTCTTCAGTCCTTCAGCGACACACTCCTAGCTCCCCAGCGACACACCCCTGCACCCTCCAGCGGTACACTTCCCATCCTCAAGCAATACACTCTTCAGTCCTTCAGCGACACACCCCTAGCTCCCCAGCGACACACCCCTGCACCCTCCAGCGGTACACTTCCCATCCTCAAGCAATACACTCTTCAGTCCTTCAGCGAAACACCCCTAGCTCCTCAGCGGTACACTCCATCATTCCTCCGACAAATGTATGTAAAAAAAATGTGTATATAATAAAAGGGATAATAAATGATAATAATAATGATAGAAAAGGGAAAGGGAGTAATGCTAATCGACAAACAGTAATGACAAATGGCACTCGAAGCAACCCGCGAACATAATGATATGGCCCTCGTCTCTCCTTCTTGGATTCTGAACCCGGGAATACTAATGGTGCCCTCGCAGGCCGGGCTTCACCCTCGGGAGCCGTTCCTCCCGTCATGGTCACTGCCTGGTCTCGTCCCGGGCCAATATCTCACCAAGGTTCCCCCCCCTTTTTCGCCGGGACCTGAGCCCCCACTTTGCATTAAAATTGCCATCCCTTGGCAGACATTTGCACGGATTCATCCCCCGTCACCGTCTTGTTTTCCGCACGGACTTCTGTTCAGACATGGAATGGTCCATCGGTGACCGACATAATCTGAGTGTTCATGCCCTCACCGCGGGCTCACCGCATAGCACGGCTACCCTTTTTTCCTTCCTGTATCAATCAGTATTCCTTTCGACCGTGGAGCCCTCATTTCCGGCAATTAATCAAGGATATTCCCCTCTCTGAGAGGATGTAAATGACGTTGTGACCTTTATGGCACAACGGGTCTCAGTCCCGACCCGAACTACACAATCGTCTGATTAGTCAGATCGAGCGCACCATGGGCTTCCATGAAGCCCGAATAAACCGTCACTTTGTGACTGGCACGCCCACGCACCTAAACAAACGAACAATGTAATAAGCGAATAGGAAGTGCGTCCACAGGGTCCAGCGGACAGAGCAGAGTAGGCAGGGCCAAAATCATGACACTCTCCGTAGAGTTCCTTCATGCGGTCGAATCCGGTGACCTCTACCCGAACAGTGGAAAGAAGGGAGACCCTTCGACTCAAGGTGTCGGCCACCTTATTTTCCTTTCCAGCTTTATGTTTTAGGACAAATGTGAAAGACTGGAGGAATTCTACCCACCGACTATGCCTCGGGTTCAAGCCCTTCTGAGAGCTAAGGAATTTCAAAGCCTCATGGTTCGAGTATAAGATAAACTCTTGGGGTAAGAGATAGTGTCTCCAGTGTTTGAGGGCTTGGACCACGGCATAAAACTCCTTATCATAGGTGGAGTAACGAAGCTTTGCATCAGAAAGCTTCTCGCTAAATAGGCCACAGGGTGGCTCTCCTGGCTAAGCACTCCTCCTATTCCTACGCCAGAGGCATCACAGGATATCTCGAAAACTTTGGAAAAGTCTGGCAGGCGGAGGACAGGAGCTTTGGTCATGAGTTCCTTTATGGCATGAAAAGCCTGGGAGGCGGCTTTGGTCCACTCAAAATTCCCTTTACAGATGCAATCCGTAATGGGTGCCATAATGGTACTAAAGCCCTGAATGAAGCGTCTGTAGAAAGTGGCTAGCCCGTGGAAACTTCGAACGTCATGAACGTTCTGGGGCTTAGGCCAGTCTACTAAGGCTTGGACCTTGGATTGGTCCACAGACACTCCTTGGCTAAAAACCACAAATCCAAGGAAAGCGACCCGATCTGTCATGAATTCACATTTCTTGAGATTGGCAAACAGGGTTTCTCTCCTCAAAGTCTCGCAGACTTCCCTCAAATGATGGATGTGGTCCTGAGGGTTGTGGCTATAGATGAGAATGTCGTCAAAGTAGACGACAACAAAGCGACCAATGAGGGGTCGAAGGATTTCCGTCATAAGCCGCATGAATGTGCTGGGGGCATTGGATAGCCCAAACGGCATGACGAGCCACTCATACAGACCTTCTTTTGTTTTGAAGGCTGTTTTCCACTCATCCCCTGGTCGAATCCGGACCTGGTGGTAGCCACTTTTCAAGTCAATCTTAGAAAAGATGGTGGCTTTACTCATCATGTCAAGCATGTCATCAAGACGGGGAATGGGAAACCTATACTTGACAGTGATCTTATTGATGGCGCGGCTGTCAACACACATCCGCTAGGTGCCATCCTTCTTGGGTGTGAGCAAGGCAGGGACAACACATGGGCTCTTGCTCACTCTGAGGAAACCCTTTTGGATAAGGTCCTCGACAATCCTTTGGAGCTCATCATGCTCCTTGGGGTTCAATCGGTAATGGGGAAGGTTGGGTAGGGTGGACCCGGGGACAAGATCAATAGCGTGTTGAATGTCACGCATGGGAGGGGGTCTAGAGGGCAAGTCCTCTGGGAAAATATCTGGGAAGTCCTGCAGAATTGCCTGGACCTCGGGTGGGACTGAGACTCGGGACTCCTCGGGGGTGATGGTGACAACAACAGCCCAGACAGGGGCACCCTCGGCAACCTCCCTATTCAGCTCACGGACACCTATGAAGTTAAGGCGCCTAATCGAGTCATAGTCAACCTTAGGGGCCTTAGGGATGGATATGACAGGTGTAGGAGAGGAGGGAATGAGAAGTTTCCCTTTGGTGGGAGTTGGGGCATTCTCCTGAATTTTGGGGGATGCAGTGGGTGTGGAGGTAGGACTCCTTCCCGTGGCCACCTTTGGGGGTGTCGGGTACAACTGAATCCTCTTTCCATTGTGGGAGAAGGAACACTGATTGGACCGACCGAATGTAGTAAGGTCAACATCGTAGATCCATGGCCGTCCTAGGATGATGCCCCCGACCTTCATAGGCACTACATCGCATAGGATTTGTCCTTGGTAGGACTGGAACTGGATGGGAATGACACATGTAGTGGTGACTGGGATAGACGTGTCGTCAACCCAAGTCACGTTGTACGGCCTTGGATGAGGATGGGTAGGTAGACCTAGACGGGAGACAAAGTCTGAAGAGACTGCATTGATACAGCTCCCGTTGTCAAAAATCACCTTGTAGGGTTGGGATTTTACCATAATGTATGTTTGGAAGATGGAGGTTCGACGCCAGTCGTCCTCCTGGGGGTGGGTTAGGATGCAGCGAACTACACCCAGTCTTCCCTGGTTCGAACTCTCGGCAATATCTCCCACTTGCATGTACTCGACATGCGTGCTATCAAATCCTGCATCTAATTCCTCAAACTGGGCAATGAGATTAGGGTCAGGCTCATATCTCTCAAGGGGTTCTCCTTCCTGAGGTGGAAGCTCCACAGGCTGGGGGTCGGTGATGACCAAGGCTCGGGTGGGACAATTGGTGGCAATATGCCCTAGGTTATGACACCTAAAGCAGCGGACTCCCGAGATAGGGGCTGGTTGGGAGGTGCTAGGGATGACTCCCTTTCCCTTGTCATCTCTCCTATCAGTCGGCGGAGTGTACTCCAGCCTGGGCACAGCAGCGGGTGCAGGTAAGGGGTTCCGTGGAAAAGGAGCCGTAGGGGCAACGGCCCGAAGAGGAGTAGCGGTAGGGACATAGGAGGTGGAGGGGCCAGGCCTCTCAGAATAGCGGACCATGGGGTTTTAGGACTCGGGTTGGCGGTAGGTGGAGACCTGAGGTGGGACCACCCTTTGAAACCGCTCGACGTCCCGAGCAACCTGATAGGCATGCTCGAGAGTGTTAACTTCCCGTAGGAACAGCTCTCGCTGTATGCTCTCGTGTAAGTCAGCCCTAAACCGTGAGAGGGTGACGGAGGCATCCTCCATGACTCGACTCCGAAGGAAGAAGTCATCAAATTTGGCGATGTACTCGTCCACGGACTTTCCATCTTGGGTGAGTTTCTGCCATTGGTCTAAAAGACGCTGATGGTAGGAGGGTGGCAGATACTTCTCCCTTAATTTCTCCTTCATTTCTTCCCACGTGCTTATAGGTTCCTCTCGTCTCCTTGTTAGGAGATTCTCAACGTTACACCAGTAAGTTTTGGCTTGACCTAGGAGCTTCATTTTGGCAAATCTCACCCTTGTAGCAGGGGTCATGCGGCGATGCCAATCAAAATATTGGTCCATCCCGGTCTCCCAATCAAGGTATGTAGCGGGGTTGAGGGACCCATCAAAACTTTGGAGCGTCAATCTTGACGTTCCGTAGGATGATATCTTCATCGTCGTGGTCTCTCTCTCGAGGCACACGGGCCTCTTGCTCTCTACCTTGGGGAGCCTGATTTTGGCGGGCTTGCTCTCATTCCTCCTTAGGATTGGCTACGAGATTGCCGTGGCCATTCACTCTTCCTTCCTCTCCCTTCAGTCGATCCTCTAAGGCTCGGATCCTCTTATCGGGTTCCGTCCGTAGTTGGCCTATGGATTCTTCAAAGTGGGCCACAAGATTGTACTCGAGCTGGACTAGCATAGCAGTCATGCTCTCTTGATCCATGGGTAGCGTTGAGGGACGCTCTAGACGGCCGGATGAATTCCTAGACCAACGTGGCATGCACGGACTTGGACCTAAATGATGCAGTCCTGGGACCGATAATTAGCAAGCTATAGACCCAAATTTTGTTGGCTAATTGGCAAAGGGCCAATTTGAAGGGACCGGTCAGGGAGAGTTGCTCGCCCGTAGGCGAAGTAGTTGTGGAACCACCTCCTGACAATTAGGGTGCCCTAATGTGACAGTCTAGGGCCTAAGGATGGGTACATACAAGCTCTCGCTTTCCGCCCACAGTGATGCACTTAGGAGACTGGCTGCATGGATCGGGCTCTCTCTCACTTCGCGCAGCAATTGAAAAGATACTGAATAAGCAAGCGAGGGGAGCACGTACCTAGCTAGACTGAAAAGTCTAACTCCGACCGGAGACGAAGGCGAGCGGGGACGTGCGTGCCCGCACGGCGTCGATGAAGTTTCACAGTTACAATGAATTCACTCCACGCAGGGAGGATTATTACAAAACCGCTTTAAAATTTCCTACGCAGGGGAATAAATCAGATCATGCTTTTTTTTTTCCTCGCAGGGAGACTCTCGGGTACCCACGTTCCGTAATTTACGGTTCTTCTGTCGGCTTCCGGGCGACTCGAGCACGGGTCGAGACGTAGTAGTGGACTTGGGTGTTACAAGAACAAAATTCAAACAATTGATATATATATATATATATATATATATATTCAACACTTCTTTTCAATTTAAAACTCTTTTTTTTAAACCCCCTTTTTTTGACTTTTTCCAATATATATAATATATAATATATATATATATATATTCTATTTTATATAATATATAATATATAATATATAATATATAATATATATATATATATATATATATATATATACACACTCCACAAATTATCAACCTTCTCTTTTTGATTTTTTTTCCCACTCTTTTCAAACTTTTTTTTTCAAACCTTTATTTTCAAACCTCTCTTTTCTTTTTCTTTTCCCAAACTTTACCCCTTTTTTTTTTCAAACCTGTTGCGCTTCTCACGCGGTGGGCGGGCGCACTGGGCCGGGGCGGCGGCCAGCAGGTTGCGAGCGGGCACAGGCGGGCGCTGCGCGGGACGCCGTGGGCGGCCGCGGAGGCGGTGTGACCCGTTGGCTCGGTGGGGGCGGCCGAGCGCGGGCTGGGTGCGCACCGGCGCAGGGCCAGGTGGGCGGCCGGGCGCGATTTCCGTGGGGCGCAGGCTCAAGCGGCCACGCGGCAGGTGCGGACGGGCGAACGCCTCCGCGGCACAGGCGACGAAGGCGCAGGCTGGTCGCCGAGGCAGGCGGTCGGGGCAGGCGCGCCTGGGCGCGGCAGGCGGGGCTGGAGTGGGCTAGCGTGGGCTGTCGGGCGGGCTCGTAGGCGCGGTGCGGGCGTCGGGTGCGGGCCGACGCGCCTGCACCCGCGGGTGACGCGGCCGGGTGCTGCGCGCGGTGGTCATGCGCGTCCGTGCGCGGCGGCTGTGGCTGGCCGTTGCGGCCAGGCAGGATTTAAATGCGGGCACGGGCGACGATGCCCGGCCCGCGAAAGCGTGCTTTCTTTTTTTTTTTTCCTTCACTTCTCTCCTCTCTCAGCCGAGATCTTTATGTTTTTTTTTTATTTCAACTTCTTTCCGCTGTGCGCTGAACGAGAGAGAGAGAACAGAGAGGGAGAGAAACGGAGAGAGAGAGAGAGAGAGATTAACAGAGAGAGGGAAACTGGGAGAGAGAAAAAGTAGAGAGATAAATAAAACCGAGAGAAAGAGAGAGAGACAGAGACGGGAGGGTTCTTTTCTTCCCAATTTTTTTTTTCTCTCTTCTTTTTTTTTTCACTCTAGCAACTGAGAGATAGAGGGAGAGACGTCGGAGACGTCGGGATTGTCGGAGGCGCCGTGTTGGGCTCTGATACCAAATCTGACGCGGCGGCGACGTGGAAATGGATCGACGGCAGCTCCGGGGACGCGAACGGGACGGGATAACTTGCTACCTCACGCAGCTCGGCCTCATGTCGGATGGTCTCACACCGGGCGACACTCGGATCTCACAAAAAATGAGAAGAGAGGGAAGGAGAGGGGTGAACAAAGGGGCAAGGCTCCTTTAACACAATTCATTCATTCATATCATTCATCTCTCGTAACACACCCTTAGCCTCCTATTTATAGGAGAGGCCATAACATAAATACCATCTAACTTCCACTAATTGTGTTTATACCCTAGCTTAACAAAATAAAGCCCACCTACCTAACTTTTGACTTGGGGGTTTTAATCAAATAAAATACACAAAACACACATGTTTATTGACTATGACTTAGCCTAATAAGACGAAAGTAAAAATATATATACTAATACATGTATTTTACACACAATACACAAATACGTACAATATAAATACACACAAATAAATATTATGCTCAGGACGCCGAGTCTTCAAACGAGTTGCCGAGCCATAAGCTCGGTGCAGTGGTGGTGCGGCGTCGGCTCCGAGCATTGGGCCCGGTAGTGGGCCCGGTGTCCCCACCACTTTCGCTTCGGTAGGAATTTCGGGTATGATCAACATATCCCTACGTACAGTGCTCGCTTTGATCTGCCGGTGCGAAGTCTCCGGGGGAGCCCCACTGCTGAGACTGCCCGAACCTGGTGGGATTTCTTTCATCGGGCATACACTGCTTCCTTCAGGGTGCCAGCCCCGGGTCGGATTCCACAGGTGACCCCGGAGTACGTAAAGTGGTGGAATGCCCGGACAGCCTTCTACCGATTATCCCGGACCGACTGCTGGAATGGGGCAGAGAGGAGGTTTCTGAGCCGACAGCCAGTGCCAGTACTTGATATCGACCCGGAGCATCTCCTCCGGTTGAGGCAGGGCAAGGAACAGGAAGTGGCTGTGTACATGATCGCACGCAAGAGGGCTCAAGAGGCCAAGCCAGCACCGCAGGCTAAGCTGCCTCCGGTGGCGAAGGATGATTTCAAGAAGACCCTGCGGGACCTTTGCCACGTTGGGAGTGACCACCTGGAGCTGACCAATTATCCATTTCCCATGGAAGAAGAAGGCACCCCCGCGAGGAGCTGGCGTCCGGAGAGGGATCCAATCTGTCCATACCGCACGTTCGTGAGGAGGGAGGAATGGAAACCAGAAAATTACAAGGACACCACATGGCTCTACGTCCTCCTCCGAGTGCATGGGTTGAAGATTGAAGATCCGGGGGCGGCCATCTTGGGCAAGCGCCTCCATATCGCCTATTATTATGCCGAGGGATGGGGGATGGACCACTTCAACCTCTTCTGCCACTTGGCCGCCTAGAAGCATGCGGACCTGGCCGCCCTTGTCGATCGCTGCCAGAAAATCGAAGATGTATGCTGGCTGGTCCGGGAGGCGGCTCGCCGGGACAAGGAACCGCCCTTAGCTACTGGCCGATAGCGCTGCGGCTGTACACTGGCCCACATGGTATTTAATGTTTTCTTCTTTTACTTGTGCTCTTCAATGTTACCCTTCTTGGGGTGCCGGACGCTGATCGGGTCCCTCGTTCTTCTTCCTCTTTTCTTAAACAGACCACCCCGACAGCATCCAAACGGCGACGTATCGCAATCTCCTCCGGCAAGCAGGAAAGCCTGCTTACTTCGAGGAGGCGCCAGTGGCTCCGACTACGACTCCCCTGCCTCCGCCTGCGAAGAGGCCCCGGGCGAAATCGCCCGTGAAGAAGGCGGTAGATGCTGCCAAGGCGGCCGAGCGGCGGGAGGCAAAGCGACGAAAGACGGAGGCCGCCAAAGCTGCGTCGACCATTCCCCTGGCGCCTTTGATCTCTTCATTCGAGGAGTTCGAAGCTGCTCGAACCGAGCCGAGTCGGCCTGCAGGTTGGGTCTTTTCCGATCTTCGAGGCTCTTCGAGATTTATTTAGACATTAAGAGGGACGCTTCTTGTAACACATACGTTTTTGTTTCAGCTGTTGCCGAGAGGCCCACGCCCGTATCTATCCCAGGCGTGGGTGAAGCTGTGACCCACGGGGCCGTGGAATCTGTCGAAGAGACCTTCTTCGCCCCAACTCCCACCGCCGAAGCTGAAGGAGGTATATCACTTTCTTTGCTAGTCGCTTTGATTAAATTTTTCTTGAAGCTTTACGGGCCTGACTGAACCCGGATCCCGCTTTGCCTGGCAGGAGCTGATGTGGCATCCCCTCAACCGGAGGCAGACCCCGAGACATCTCGGTTCGGGCAGACATACCAGAAGAAGGGGTGGCGGTCAGGGAAGTCGCGGTTGCCCGTCCGGCGCGACGACGAGCCGACCCCGGATGCTGAGGCGGGGGCTCCCTTGACAGCGAAAGAGGTGCCCACTAGAACTAAGTCTTCGTCGGGCGAGAAGGTAGATTACGGCTACTCTTCTGACGAAGTGCTTTCAACTGAGGGTATACCCGGGGAGCCCAGCTTTCAAGTTCCTACCTGGGAAGCCCCGATACTATCTATTTCTCTTAGCCTGGTGAAGCGGGCACCCGTAAGTGCGAACCTGTTAATTCAGGTTTCTTTCTTGAGGCTGTCAACTAACCTCCTTAATATCATTGTTTTTGGCTTCCAATAGGAACAGACCCCGTCAAAAGATGCAGAAATCCACGTCCCGGGCTTAGAAGTTGCCAGGCGAGAGACGACCACCGCGGCTTTGGACAAACTGGCGTCCCGAGTCGAGGTTTTGCGGCAAGAAGAGGCCGCAGTGAGTTCGGGTGCTTCCGTCTCGACAGTCGAGGTTCCGCCCCGGGAAGGAGTGGTAGTGGCTGTTAGTGTATGCCTTCCTCTTTCTTCCTCCTTAAGTCTTCCCTCAGGGTTGCTGATTTATTTGAGGCAATACAGGCTCGTGCCTCCAAAGGAGCCGTGGAGGTTACTATCCCAGCCACCGAAGCCCTGGAGGAGGGGGAGATAGCGCCAGAGATCGAGGTGCGAGAGCCGGTAGTACCCGAAGTCGAGATTCGGGAAGAAGGGGAGGTGGCGCCGGCGACCGAGACCCGCAGGGAGACGGTGCCTGAAGCTGCCGCCCGAGGAGAGACGACGCCGGAGAGCAGCATAGTACCGGCGGGCGAGGTAAGCATGGGGATCCATTCGGCTTCCTTGAGAATGCAGTGATTTACTCCACTTGGCAAGCGGCTAACCTTTCTTCACATGGTTAGATAATGACAACGCCCCGCGAAGCGCGCGCACCCCGGGTCGTAAGGCCGTCCCCAGGTGAAGCTCATCCTTCCGCGTGCATGCGGCGAAGAGACTGAAGACGCTCCTGGGGCCGGACACGGGATTCTTGGCCGATCTTCTGCGGATGGGGGCTGTCCCGCGGCTGGTGATCCCACTGCCACCAATCCCGACGCCGGTCGTACCCGAGGAAGCCCGACTCCTGGGGAGGATATTGACGATCCTCAATGAACATTCGGGTAAATTCCAGGCGGGAGGAGATAAAGGCCTTTCAGGAACGATCTCGGACCCGCCTATCACTGATACCCCGTCTGCCGAGGTCGCCATTCTTTCGCTTCCGGTATGCGGGGCGTCTATGGATTCAGACCGTGCTGAGGAAGCGGAGACCGAAGCAACTTCTTCTGCTGCGGTAGCCAATCTGGCCTCTGCGGCCGTTCACTCTCCCGACAAGGTCGTGGCTCTAGTTTCGACGGAGGGGCGACATCGTCGGACTTGGAATCCGCTCAGTCGATGGCGCTAGAGCAGCAGCTCCTCATGGTGGCACCAGACGCCTCTGTTGCGGTATTCCCTTCACCTTTGGTGGTGGCTGGTCAGGGGTCGTCCTCGGAGCCCGAGAGGCCCCTCCTTTCGGCCCTGACTCTTCCAGGTAGCTCGGCCATGGTTGACGCGGAGTTGTGGGCGGTTGTGGACAGCCAAGTTAGCTTTGACCCACCAGTCGTCCCTTCTATCGGCCGCGTGAGTTCGGACCTGCCAGTCCGCCAGACCTTGTTGGTATTGCGCTCTATGGTCGTTGCCGACCCAACGCTCACATATCAAGGCATAAGGGCCATTGTGGAGCAGCTGACCAAAGCACTGCAAATGATGGGCTGCCCGTTGGAGGAATGGTCGCGACGTGTTCTGTTACTATTGAAATACGTAAACCGTCGCGCATTCCTCGAGGCGCAGGCCCCAACTGAGCTTACAGGCATCGGCGCTCAGAGGGATGAATATCTGGAGGCTCTGGCGGTGCGGAGGGACAGTAGGGAGCAACACCGGAAAGTCTTGGACGGGTGCAATGCCAACATCCACGCCTTGGAGAATCGGATAGAGAAACTCCGGGATTGGCTTGGCCAGGCTGAGTCTGACCTGCTCAAGGTCGAGACGAGCAAGGCCAGGGAAACTGAAGAACTGGCCATCGCAGAAGCAGCAGTGGCCTCTGTGGCGACCGAGCTGGAGCGTCTCGACGCGTAGGAAGATCGCCTGCGTGAGATGATGAGCTTCCCTTGCGTCGGGATCCTTCCCTTCGAGGACATCTTCCGGGGGCTAGACTAACTGCCGGTCCCCCCTTCGATCACCGGTATGTTCGACCCGAGTAGGTTGATCTGACCTTGGAGGGGCGAAGAGAAGAGTTTATTCGTTCAACGACCTAGACAGGAGGTTTTGGTTAAAAGGGGCCGTTCGTCGCCCGAAGGGACGGAGAGAAGAGTTTGTTCATCCAATGACCCAGACGGGAGGTCTTGGTCAAAAGAGGGTTGTTTGTCTATGCCGACAGCGTCGGGGTCGGGTGTGGTTTATTTGTCTCTTGATGTATTCGTTGGTACAGGTTGGCGCCAACGCGATGAAAATGGTTGATTCCCCAATCCTGGATGAAAGGTCCGGGTGGGGTATTCTTCGTCAGTGCCGACAGAGTGTCATGGGCTGACAGGGTTGATTCGTTTATTGGAATATTCGTTGGTACGGTCGGTGCCAACGCGAGGAGAAGGGTTGATTCCCCGATCATGGACGAAAGGTCCTGATGGGGTGTTCTTCGTCAGTGCCGACAGAGTGTCAAGGGCTAACATGGTTGATTCGTTTATTGAATATTCGTTGGTACGGTCGGTGCCAACGCAAGGAGAAGGGTTGATTCCCCGATCTTGGACGAAAGGTCCGGGTGGGGTATTCTTCGTCAGTGCCGACAGAATGTCAAGGGCTGACAGGGTTGATTCGTTTATTGAAATATTCGTTGGTACGGTCGGTGCCAGCGCAAGGAGAGGGGTTGATTCCCCGATCCTGGACGAAGGGTCCGGGTGGGGTATTCTTCGTCAGTGCCGACAGAATGTCAAGGGCTGACAGGGTTGATTCGTTCATTGAAATATTCGTTGGTACGGTCGGTGCCAACGTAAGGAGAGGGGTTGATTCCCCGATCTTGGACGAAAGGTCCGGGTGGGGTATTCTTCGTCAGTGCCGACAGAATGTCAAGGGCTGACAGGGTTGATTCGTTTATTGAAATATTCGTTGGTACGGTCGGTGCCAATGCAAGGAGAGGGGTTGATTTCCCGATCCTGGACGAAGGGTCCGGGTGGGGTATTCTTCGTCAGTGCCGACAGAATGTCAAGGGCTGACAGGGTTGATTCGTTTATTGAAATATTCGTTGGTACGGTCGGTGCCAACGCAAGGAGAGGGGTTGATTCCCCGGTCCCGGACGAAAGGTCCGGGTGGGGTATTCTTCGTCAGTGCCGACAGAATGTCAAGGGCTGACAAGGTTGATTCGTTTATTGAAATATTCGTTAAGCTGAGGGCGAGGATCAATGAAGGAGAGTTGGTTCCCCCTCTCTTCCTCTCTTTCTTCATTCTTTTTTTTTCTCTCTCTTTTTTCCTTTTTTTTTACTTTTCTTTTTCTTGCTCTCTTTCGTTGTTTCTCTTGTAATGCGTAGCAGATAGTAGCCAAACCATCCAAGCAATTGAAAAGCAAATTCGCCCGCCGTGGGGCGGGAAAACGTATTATTCATTGAATAGAGGAATTGGAGCGTGATACAACCTCAGATGTCTACCATTAAGGGGTGGAAATTGAACCTCCCCCCGATGGTCGACTATCACATACGCTCCACCCTCGTAGACCTTCTGGATCACATAGGGTCCAAGCCAATTCTCATTCAGCTTGCCCTTGGGATTGGAATCCATGACTTCTCTTCTCTTCACCATGACGTGGTCACCCTTCTTGAATTCGCGTTCCTTGACGAGCTTGTCAAAGGCGCGAGCTATCCGGGCCTGGTAAACCTGGATATTCTGTTGGGCCTGGAGTCGCTTCCCTTCCAAGCTGGAGAGCTCTTCGAGCCTTCGCTCGACATTTATTTGCTCTTCCGGGACCAACCCGTATTGGGTTGCGACCCGTAGGGAGGGTACCTCCAGCTCGATGGGGACGATCGCCTCTGAGCCATATACCAGGGAAAAGGGTGAACAACCCGTCGGAGTTTTGTAAACAGTTCGATATGCCCACAGGGCCTCATACATTCTTTCTTCCCAGTCCCTTTTGTTGGAATTGACAATTTTGGAGAGGAGAGTACAAAGAGTTTTGTTGAACGCTTCGGCCAAACCATTGGCCTGTGGGTTGTAGGGGGTTGACGTCCTCCAGTCGATCTTGTACTTCTCTGCCAGCCGATAGACTTTCTGGTTACGGAAGTGGCTTCCGTTATCTGAGATAATTCGGTTTGGGATGCCAAACCGGAATATGATATTGCGCCGGACGAATCTGGCGACGATCTCCCCAGTCACCTCTTTCAGAGCAACGGCTTCCGCCCAACGGGAGAAGTAATCAGTTGCCGCCAAAATGTACTTGCACCCGGCGGATGAGGCGGGTAGTGGGCCCACGACGTCTGTCCCCCATTGGGCGAACGGCCAGCTGGGCAATGCCGGATGCAGCGGTACGGGCGGCCTCCTGGGAACTGTGGCATGCTCCTGACATTTCTGGCAAGACTTGGCGTACTTGCAGCAGTCATCAAACATGGTCGGCCAGTAGTAGCCAAACTTTTTTATTTCAATTTTCATCTTCGGTCCCGCCTGATGTGCACCTGCTGTCCCGACGTGGACTTCCTTCATGACCTTCCAAGCTTCTTCGGTAGATAGGCATCGCAGGAGCACTTTTCGTTTGGCATCTGCCATAATTCGGAATAGGGTCCCGTTCCGAACCTCATAGGAGTCCTTTGTTCTGATCAGCTTGATCTTCTCTTCTCTCTGCTTGGGCAGTTACTGGTGTTTAAACCATTGCATAAGAGGGTCCCTCCAGTCAGGTAGGCCGACGGCTTCTGCTGCAGCGACCTCCAGTTCTTCTTCTTCTGGTTCTTCTATCATGCTAAGCACCTGGCGCTGATTCACCACCCGGATGCTAAGAGATCCATCAGGCGGGACTGCTAGTGAGCTTGCCAATTTTGCCAGTGCATCGGCTTGTGCGTTTTCTCCCATGGCAACATGGCCTATCTTAATGAGGTAGAATTGCTCCATGAGCCGCTTTGCTTTAGCACGGTAAGGGAGCAGCTCAGGTTTTCGGACATCAAACTGCCCCTGGACTTGCTTGACGACTAGTAACGAATCGCCAAATACTTGCAGCATTTTAATCTCCATTTGCAAAGCGACTTGGAGACCGATGATCAAAGCCTCATACTCTGCCTCATTATTTGTGCAGGGTTTATTGATAGAACAAGATGTATGCAACACTTCTCCCTCAGGGGATTTGAGGACGATGTCGGCCCCTGCCCGTACTTTTGTATGTCCGGACGGGGTTGTTTCTGTTCTCGAAGCTCCATCAAAGTGCAGCTGCCAGGCGATCTGTTGGACTTGGTCCGCCTCCAGTGTTTCATCTTCAGGCAATTCTGTGGCCAATGGGGAATCTTCAGGCACAGGGTGTGCTGCAAAGAACTCGGCTACGGCTTGACCCTTGACGGCCTTCTGCGGCACGTAGGTAATGTCAAATTCCATCAATAGCACGGCCCACTTGCCGAGACGTCCCTTCAGGACTGGCTGGGAGAGAATGTGTTTAACTGGGTCGGCCTTGGAGATCAGGCTCACTTCATGGGAGAGCATGTAATGCCTCAGCTTCTTGACTGCGAAGACCAAGGCGAGACAGACCTTCTCAATCGGGGTGTATTTTGCTTCTGCCCCCACTAGCCTTCGGCTAAGATAATAGAGAGCATGCTCCTTCCCCTCATCATTATTCTGGGCGAGCATTGCCCCCATCGAACATTCAGTGGCGGCTATGTATAGAATAAGCGGCCTCCCCTTGACAGGTGCCCCCAGCACGGGCGGGGTCTTGAAGTAATCTCTTAACCGAATGAAGGCCCTCTGGCATTCCTGGTTCCAGTCAAAAGGTGCATTTTTTATCATCAATTTGTGGAATGGCTGACAGCGCCCTGACAAATTGGAGATAAATCTTCGGATGTAAGCCAGCCGGCCTTGCAGGGATCTTAACTCTCCCAGATCCTTCGAAGGAGGTAGCTCCTGAATGGCTTTTATTTTGAAAGGGTCGATCTCGATACCTCTATATCGGACAATGAAGCCGAGGAACTTCCCGCTGGAGACGCCAAAGGCACACTTCATCGGGTTCATTTTCAGCTTGTACTGCCGGAGTCTTTCAAAGATGACTCTGAGGTCCTTCAGGTGATCTTCTCTTTTCTTCGACTTGACGACTAAATCATCAATGTAGCATTCGACTTTGTTGTATAGCAGCTCGTCGAATATTTTGGTCATCGCCCGCTGGTAAGTAGCACCGGCGTTCTTGAGGCCGAAGGGCATTCTTTTGTAGTGGAATATCCCTTTGGGTGACCGGAAGGCCGTATGAATTCGGTCGTGCTCAGCTATCCAGATTTGGTTATAGCCGGATGATCCGTCCATGAAGGACAAGGCCTCGTGGCCAGTAGTTGCATCAATCATGACTTCAGTGATGGGCACCGGGAAATCATCTTTTGGGCAGGCTTTATTCAAGTCGCGGAAGTCCACGCAAATCCTGATCTGTCTATTCTTCTTCTTCACCGGCACAATGTTGGCCAACCAAGTGGTATACTGGTTTTCAGCTATAAAATCGACACCTATGAGCTTGTCGACTTCTTTGCAAATTTGGTTTATTAACTCCGGCCTCATGTGCCGGGGAGACTGCTTCACCGGTTCCACCTTGGGATCGATGGCCAGAATATGTTCGGTCACAACGGGACTTAGGCCGGGCATCTCCTTGTAATTCCAGGCAAAACAGTCCCGGAATTCTTACAGCAGCTTGATATATTGCTCCCTCTCCTGTGGAGGAAGAAGGGCACTTAGGAAGGTCGGCCTGGGGTCGCCCTCCGTGCCCAAGTTAATTTCAATAAGTTCATCTACCGTGGCCTGGCCGCCATCTTCAATTTCTGGCGGTGCCGGCACCAGGTCGACGAAATCCTGATCTTCGCCATCTTCTGCTTCAAGGACACCATAGGTGTCACCCTGCTCAGCCTCGTCGGACAATGAGGCTTTGCTGGTATCCCCCGCCTCCGGGCTCGCGGGCCGTGGCTTCGAGGGGTCCTTCTGTGCGGAGAAGTAAAGGACTTCTCTGGGGTCTTCTTGGTAATCATCATTGACGGCTCTAGCAGGGGCCGCAGTGATGGATTGCCGCACCAGGGGCGGGTTCTCCGCCGGTGGCCGAGGTTGCCCGTTCTCAGCTGTATCTTCAAAAATCTGGTGTTGGACTGACACCATGTAAACACCCTTTTCGTGGCTGCATGTCACATGGGGGCGTGGCGGAGCCACCACATAATCTCCCATTCTGAGCTCATCTGTCTCAATCAGATCTTGGGCAATATCCTTGAAGACGTAGCAATCGTCGATAGAGTGGCCCAGTATTTGGTGATAAGGGCAGAACAAGGGGTCACCGCTTTTGCGAGCATCTTGTGGCCTCTTGGACCTTGGGAGGGAGACCTTGCCATAGTAGCAAGCCCACTCAAAAATTCCTCGGGTTTTATTCCTCGGGAAAGAGTAGGGTCTCTGCATCCTCTCCCGCAGCGTAGGGTTTCGCTCGGCCGATCATCTGACCGGGGAAGCAGCTACATCCTTAGCCTCCCTTTTCAGGTGCACGGGGGCATTCGGGACGGTGCTCAGGGACTGGTGCGTGCCGATGTTCTGTTGGCGGAGGATGCCCCTGATGAGGTCGGACACGAGTGCAGTCACTTCGGCCAAGCGAGCCTTCAGGATTTCAATTTCCCGCTGCTGCTGATAGCATAGGGCAAATAGGGCGGAGTCGCACCGAGGGAGGCCCGGGGTCCGGCTTGCTTCCCCATCCTTTGCATCGGTGTCAGACGAGGGCGATGGCGCACCGCTGCTGCAGTCATTCGGGGTTGGTCCCTCAGAGGAGGACGGGGCCTTCCCCTTGTTCCTGCAGGGAGGTGGATTCCATAGGAATATCTCTTCACCCTGCTCTTCATTAGCCGAAGGCTTAAGGTGCGGGCGACCTTCAACTTCTTGTGGAGCTGCGGCGCCTGTGAGGCTATCGCCATCCGAAGCCGAGACTGATATGACGTCGGCTTCGTAGGAGTCTTCTAATGAAAAACCTAATCCTGGGTGTCGGGTGATTTGCAGCAATCTCCGGTCCAGGTTTGGTGGGTTCCACATCTTTTTGAACATGTCCTTCCGACTGGAGAGCTGGCAAAAGGGAATCCCTTATTTTCTGGTCATTCTGGCTACACGGCCGGTTATGTCAGGCAGTCCCGTGATCGGGACGAGTGGGTCATGCAGTTCGTCGGGGAGTTTACAATCATCGTCCCCTCTGACCGGGTGCTCATTAGCCACATAGAAAATAGTAGACCGTCCTCCGGGGTTAGGCACCTCAAAGGTCTTCAATGGTTCAACCACTTGGCAGTCAGCTTCTGCGAGAGGCTTGATGATCCCAAACGGGACCCTGATGTCCTCCAGCAAGTCTTCGAGGTGTGGCAACCCCGATGCAGGGTAGATGGAAAGGGGAGTGGCTTTGAATACTCCTTCTGCCCCAGAAACAAATGACACTTGACGGGGAGCCACATAGCCTGGCGGCGGTGGAGGGAACCAGCTGTCGGGCTCCGCCTTCTTCTTTCCCTTGTCCAGGGTGACTTGGGGAGCTTGTTTCGGCTTCTCTAGATACAAATTGGCGTCTGAGAGATGGCATTCGAACACCTCAAAAGGGTGGAGGTCAGCAAAGATTCTCTCCTCCTTCCCGTTGCCGGGGTACTTGATGCATTGATGCAGTGTAGACGGCACTACCCTATTTTGGTGTAGCCAAGGCCGGCCGAGCAATGCTTTGTAGGAGGTGCTGGAGTTAATCACATGAAACTGGACCTTAGTTGTGAAATCGCCGAGAGAGGGGTTAAACTCTGCAATCCCCATGGGGACCTCGCACTTCTGGTTGAAGCCAGCAATCTTAACATTCTTGACCTCGATCAAGTGTACATCAAAGTAATGTTTCTGGTATATCCGGTAGGGGAGTATGTTCATTGTCGCCCCAGGGTCAATCAATACTCTGTTGATGGGATGCCCATTCAGCTGCCCCCTCATGTAGAGTGGCCTGTTGTGACTGCAGGTAGGTAGGAGCATATCTTCTTCTGTAAAAGCCACAGCTACCTCGGGTGACATTTCTGCAAGGCAGGCTTCCACATATGCTGGTGTCTGGAGCGCTGCGATGACGGCATGCCGTGTCTGTTCATCTAGGGACAGGATCTCCCAGACGGTGAACCTGGCTGGGATCTTCTTCAGGTGCTTGACTATTCTATTGCTAGCTCAGACCTCGAGCAACTTCATCTCTTCGGCTCTACTGCGCCTGCCCCCAGTCTGGGCCTGGGGAGCCGGCTCAGCGGGTGCTTCCTCCACCGGGTCAAGTATCACTTAAGCTTGCGGGGCCTGTTGGGTCACTTCCTTCTCTTGCATGAACTCGGCAAGGTTCGGGGTGTTGTCAGGTTCTTCCCTTGACCGAGAAGGAATTACTACCAGTGGGGCCGAGAGGCTACTTGCTTCTTTGGTCCGCTGAGACTCGCGGGGGCATGACTACCTTTCCCCTTGAGTCGTGAGAAACTCAATAAATGAAGGTATATTCTGGCCGACCGGCTCTCCGGGGTAGAGACCCGAGGGAGGGGGAATCTCCATGCCTTGGACCCTAGGTTCAGGGATATGATATGGTTGTTCTCTCCTGAGCAGGATGTTATGGTTGGCCTGAGGAGGGCGTCCCACTTCCTTCCCGACCTAGTGGCATGCTGGGAGGTGGATGCTTCGGCCTGATTCACTTCCGACGGCTCGGCGGGCGTCTCTTGCTCTTCTCCTCCCAGGGAGAGGGCGGTGTCAAATAATGCTGAGAGGGTGTTGCAAGAAAGAACAACCCCGCTCTTCTTCTCGTTTCTGGGCCTTCTCTGCTTCTTTCTCTTCTTTTCTTCAGTGGCTGGCAACTGGCCTTGGGGAGGCTCACCCCACAAGAGAGGTTCTTTCTTCGCCTCGGCTTCTGCCTCCGGAGCTAGTTCAAGTGATTCGAGCTCCTTCCAAGGGACATACTCCTTCAGCTCCACAGGCTGGATTTCGGGCTGTTCGTAATCTTCGAGCCCATCAATAATGGCCTGGAGTCTTTTCACTGCAGGACTGGTTTCTTTGTGCACCCGCATCGGGACGTGCTTTTTCTTGTTGTAAGTGGGGCGCCTCATGACTAGCCGGGGGGCTGTGTCATGCCAAACAGGCGTCACTGGTGGCGGTGCTGGTCGGGGTATAACACCCCTTATGTGAACCTCCGGTGTGGGCCGGGGAGCTTGCCTTCTCCTTCTATTCCTTGTCGGCGCAGTCTGCCAACCTCTTTGGTCTTGAGCTGGCGCCATGACGAAGGCATCATAAGTGGCCTTTGTGCTAGCCTCCGCCCACTCTTCAGGTAGCTGCTGGTACAAAGACACCATGTTGACACCGGTGCCGAGGCTCGGCATCTCGTGCGGCTACGGAGGGTCTATCTTGTGCTTCCTCATATCCAGTTCTCCCTTCCTGATCAAGGATTCAATGACATCCTTGAAGATGTAACATTCTTCGATAGTGTGCCCCAGCATCTGGTGGTACGGGCAGAAACGAGGATCATCCTTCTTCTTTATGTCACCAGGCCTCTTCGGTTCTGGCAGCGTGATTTTGTTGTATCTGGTGGCCCATTCAAACAAGATCCGGGATTTATCTCGAGGAAAAGAATACAACTTATACATCATCTTCTCCCGCGGGGAAGGACCTTCCCACCGCTCAGTAGACCTGGCTGGAGGAGGATTGGCCGTCTCCTTGGCTTTCTCTGTCTGTTTCTCAAAAGCTTCGAAGTCCAATGTGTGGACTTCTGGCGGTATCGGTCTCTTTTCGGCCTGCCTGGCCCTCTGGCTTGAGGTAGCTGGAGCAGAGGAGTATCGAGCAAGGAACGCCTCGATCTCTGCTACTATGTTGTTTAGACGGTCAAATGATCGCACCTCAGCGCCGATCATTCTTTCAAGGATTTCCTTTTTCAGGTTCTGTTTACAAATTTGCACTGCATCCTCCAGATGCGGGGGACGTCTACATCTCATGCTGAGATTTCTCCATCTCTTTATGTAGTCGAGAGCCGACTCATCATTTCTTTGTCTCGTGGCGTAGAGTTCTGCCACGGTTACTTCCCGCTCAGCTATATAGAACCTTTCTTTGAATTTCTTCTGCATGTCGGGCCAGTCTGCAATGGACCCGGCGGGCAAGCTCGAATACCACTCAAAAGCAAGCCCGGTAAGTGTCGAGCCGAAGAATTTGAGGAGGTAGGCCTCATCTGCAGCTAGATCCCCCATAACATTCACATAGTAGGCAATGTGCTCCCTGGGAGACCCTTACCCATTAAACTTCTCAAATTTCGGTGGCTTGGTGATGCTGGCCGGAGCCTCCTGGCAGCATAGTGTGCCGGATAGGGTACCCGATACACATCAAAGGGCGTGTGATCACTATCACTCCTTTCTGCCAGCTTCATGTCTATCATCTGCTCCAGCTAGGGATGTCAAAAATACCCGCAAACCCGGTTACCCGACCTGTGATGGGTCGGGTAATACCCGAATAAACGGATATGGATTCGGGTTCGGATACGTTTAAAATACCCGTCTCATATTCGGATAGGGTATGGATTTAGTGTACCCAAACCCGTATCCGATCTGAACCCGCTCTTAATAACTTATTGTGCATGTTAGGCCTATGATTTTGACATGAACCCAATCCGTTGCCCGTCTTGTTGAGTTTGTGAGTTTAGACTTCTTGCTAAAATTATAAGGACGTTTTTATAAAACATAAAAATTACTTTAAAAAGGAAAGAATTGACCGGATTTCTTTTTTTCTAATTCTCATAAATCTCACATTTCTTTGGATGTGAATGTTGACTCATGCTTTATGGACGGATACGGATATCCGCGGATATATCCATACCCGTGACGGATATACCCGTATCCATACCCGCGAAAATAATAGGGTACTATACGGGTATGGTATTGGTAAAATTTTCACGGATAGGGTATGGTATTGGTCTATCCGAGCCGAACCCGATCCATTGACATCCCTAGCTCCAGCATCAGTCTATTCACCGTCGCCGGGTCCACCGGGTTCGGGTAAAAATGAGCTGGTTGCGCCAGTGGCGTTGTTAACACTGTCGCCTGAGGTGCAATGGTGGATCCCTGGAACGGCGGAATCTGTGGCGGGGCCGGAGTTGTATGCTGTGGCTGGTGTAGGGGTATGCCCCCGGTGTAGCTGGGGACCGGTGGAGACACCGTCGCCTGTGGAGAAGCTTCTGAGGCCTGACCGTTGCCTCCAGGGGTCTCTGGTAATGCTTCGGTTTGCCCGGATGTCGAGGGCTGAGCAGCTCTGTCGGTCAACTGCTTCCTTAGCAACTCGATCTCCCTTTGATATTGCTGCATCATAAGTAATACAGCTGGGTCACACATGGAGAGGCTAGGGGTGCCCCCTCTTTCTTCAACTGGCGTCTCCTCGGACGACGTGGATGGTCCTCCCGTGATGCCTTCAGTAATGACATTGGCAGCAGGGCCATTGACGATTCCCCATAGTCAGTTCCTTCAGTGTGAGCTTGTGTCTTCTCGGTTGCTGCTTTCCCTCTTCTGGTGAGAGGTCCTGGCCTTGCTGCAAGTCTGGCCATTTCCTCAGGCTCAGTCGGTAAGGCCCCGTACCGGCCGAATACTCCTGCCATGTTGCAAGTATAGACCCTTAGGCCTCTGCCTCTTTTCGCCGTTCTTCTCGACGTCCTCCCCGGGAAGACCAGTCTGTCAAAGACCGACCCCCGTGGCCTCGCTCCCTCCCTGAGCGGGGACTGATAACGCTCTTCAGAGCAGTTCCTTGACTCGGCGCTAGGCACGGGTCGGGCTTCTTCTTCTTCAAATGCGGAGGCCACTGCCCCCAACAGTCTCTGGCGACCCAGGGGAGTGCTCCCCGGGCCCCGCAAGTAGTTTCTCATAGCCTGCTCCACTCCTTCCCAGTCCTGATCAGGAGGGGAGGCGGGTGATACCGCCCTGTTGACAGCAACGGGCATGTGGGATGCAGGCTCCGCACGAGCAGCCTGATAGTGACGTCGGTGGTGTCGACGGCGGGTGTCCCACCGGGCGTGCCAGACTTGTGGACGCACTTTTTATTTAGAATCGTTGTTGGTTTATTTGTCAATTGGGTTTATTAAGTGCGTGGGCGTGTCAGTCACAAAGTGACGATTTATTTAGGCTCCGAAGAGCCACGGATGCGCTCGATCTGACTCAGTCAGGCGATTGTGTGGTTCGGGTCGGGACTGAGACCCGCCGTACCGTAAAGGTCACAATGTCATTTACATCCCCTCAAGAGGGGAATACCCTTGATTAATTGTCGGAAATAAGGGCTCCACGACCGAAAGAAATACTAATTAATACAGGAAGGAAAAGGTAGCTGGGCTATGCAGTGAGCCCGTGGCGAGGGCATGAACACTCAGATTATGTCGGTCGCCGATGGACCACTCCATGTTTGGACAAAAGTTCATTCGGAAAACAAGACGGTAACGGGGACGAATCCGTGCAAATGTCTGCCGAGGGGCGGCAAATTTAATACAGAGGGGAAAGCCAGATCCCGGTGAGGGAGGAGACCCTGATGAGATATTGGCCCGAGGTAAGGCCGGGCGGTCACCGTGACGAGAGAGACGACTCCCGGGGGTGACGCTCGGCTTACAAGAGCAAAATTAATATTCTCGGGTTCGGAATCCAAGAAGGAGAGACGAGGGCCACATCGTTATGTTCGTGAGTTGCCTTGGGTGACATGTGTCATTATCGCTCATTTATTAACGTTACTCCCTTTTGTTATCTTCTTTGCGCTCATTATTTGATTGGCACTACCCCCCATGTTTTATCACTATTATTATTATTTATTGTTCCTTTTATTATATAATTTTTTTTATTATATATATATATTCATTGGAGAAATGATGGAGTGTACCGCTGGAGGTGGAATTAGGAGTGTACCGCTGGGGAGTTAGGAAGTGTATCGCTGGAGGGTGTACCGTTGGAAGGGTTGAAGGAGTGTATTGTTGGAAGGTGAAGGGGAGTGTACCGCTGGAAGGGTTGGAGGAGTGCATTGCTAGAGGGTGAAGGGGAGTGTACCGCTGGAAGGTGAAGGGGAGTGTACTGCTGGAAGGTGTACCGCTGGAGGGTGAAGGGGAGTGTGCCGCCGGAAGGTGCACCGCTGGAAGGGTGAAGGGGAGTGTGCAGTGTGCCGCTGGGTGGAACAAAATTCAAGGGAGGGTGCCTTGTTCATGCAGTTCTGATGAAGAATTTTAGATGGTTAAGCTTTCAATTCCCTGTCATGAGATTGAGTCCCAAGTCATGTTCAGCAGTGTAGTTCTTGGAGTCTTATTCAGCCAATTCCTAGAGCCTTGAATAGTTCCCTTAGTTGATTAGAATGTTTCATTGTCGTCGGTTTCATTTGTTTGTTGCTTTTTTTTGTCTTTTAATTTATTGTTATTTCTGACAAAAATTCGGCAGCATCTCCCCTTAACCCGGGTGATAAGGGGATAACAAGGAACATGCCCACAGGGAGTGACATGAACCAACAACTGAGGTGTGTGCCTAGGCAGCCACCTTTGGGGAAACGTCGGAAAGCTCGGAGAAAACGCCGAACGAGAAACCCTCAGACTGACACGAGCTATGAATGCACCGGAGGAGTGATAATCAAGGTGTGCCGGGCTGGCAGTCTAAGAGTGTGCCGCTGAGTAGGCCAATAGAGGAGGTGTGCCGCTGAGGCAGCCAAGGGGGGGGGGTGCCGCTGAGCAGGCCAATAGGGGGAGTGTACCGCTGAGGCAGCCAAGAAAAGTGTGCCGCTGGGCAGACTCAAGGAGGTGTACCGCTGGGCGAGCAAAAATAGATGTGCCGTTGGAGGGCTTGAATGGTATGATGACTGAGGGGCTTGAATGGGCGTGTGTACCGTGGAACTTGGAGAAAAGGTTGAGGGACCTCCTGGCCAGTAGGTGAATTCCAACCGTTGGACAAGGGCAGTGGGCGCTAAAGATCCCGTAGATGGGGGAGGTGGGGTAATGCTCATGCTGTGGAGGGCCATCGAAGAGGAGAGGAGCCAGCCTTGTACTGACAAACCAAGAACACTACAAGTTGAGCTAAGCTAACTGACGGTACGAGGGGAAAATCAGAACGAAGCTAGCAGACCCGGGGGAAAGATGCAAATCACAGGTTAACGATGAGGAGAAGACAACAAATGCAACGAAAGAAGGCAAAGCCAAAAGTGTTTCATTCATGACGAACTCAAAAATGACAAAGATCATGGCCTGAAGGCCAAACATAATGCAACACATCCAAACAAATGGGGGAGAGAAATGGGGAAGAGAAAGGAAAAAAAGGTTTTGGGGAGAGGGTCAGGATGAGGAAGGGTGATCGTTCCCTTCACTGCCATCCTTCCCTCTCCACTACACATCACACTCTCCCTTTCTCTCCTTGCTCTCCTCTACCTGCTTCTTCTTCTCTTCTTCTTCTCGTTCTGTTCTCTTCGAACGGGTGCCTTCGCATGTATTCTCTTTCTTTCTGAGAGGCTTTTATAGGTGGGCCGTTGACGGGGGACCTCATGATGGCATTGCCATCCGAGGTTGACCCGGATCTTGTCTCCGTCAGGTGGGGGTCTCTCTCATTCAACCAGAAGGCGACACCAAGGCGGGTGCTAGCTGGCGTTGAAGTGGCCGAGCTGCGCGCCAAGGGGCCTGCCTTGTGACCGTTGAATTATCTGCCGGTTTGCACCGTTCAGGGGGATTCACCGCTGTGCCGCTGGAAGGGCCAGGCCGTTGTGCCGCTGGAGGGGCGTGAGGGCTGTGTCGTTGAAGGGCACTTGAAGGGTGTGCCGCTGGGGGCTGGTCCAGGCAGTGTGCCGCTGGAGGCACTTTGAGGGCGTGCCGCTGGGGGCTGCCTAGAGGGTGTACCGCTGGGGCACTTCATGAGCGGGCCGCGGAAGGTTGCCTGGAGGGTGTACCACTGGGGCACTTCATGAGCGTGCCGCGGAAGGCTTTGAGGGCAGTGTGCCGCTGAGGGGCACGGGGTGTGCCGTTGGAGGGCACAATGAACGTGCTGTTGGAAAGGGTCTTGAGCTTTGCTTCAGGAGCTAAGAACTTTGAACCCTTTGGGATATTCCTTCACCGTTAGGGACTCGAGGGTGGGTCCATAGCAGTGTATCAATTCAGGAGGGCATCCTGTGCTTTCTTGGTCTTTTAATGCGCCCGTGCAAATGTGGGGATTTGCCGGACGGTAGTATTCTCCCGGAGCCCTGGATGGCCAGTCTCTCCGGGTCTTGACTTTGACATCGGTACCAATGTGGGAGCTCGGTGAGACATATGGATGTGTGATTTTACACGTCCACACCCAACCAGTCCCACTATCGAATGAACTTGGCAGATCATGCGGAGCTAAAGAGGCAAGTTGATGAGTTGTTATCGAGAGGCTCTGTAAGAGACTGCATGAGCCCATACGCGGTTCCAGCACTATTGACGTCAAAGAAGGATGACACATGGCGTATGTGTGTTGACAGTCGTGCCATTAACAAAATCACAGTCAAGTACCACTTCCCTATTCCTCGATTGGATGACATGTTAGGCTAGATGGCTAGTGTTACCATCTTTTTCAAGATCGATCTGAAGAGTGAATACCACCATATTAAGATTCAACTCTGGGAAGAATGAAAGATGACCTTTAAGACCAAGGATGGTCTTTATGAGCTGGTGGTCATGTCTTTTGGTCTGTCCAATGCCCCGAGCACTTTCATGAGGGCCATGACTCAGGTGTTTCAGCCCTTCATGGGTATGTTCCTGGTTGTCTACTTTGATGACATCTTGATTTACAGTCGGAGCCAGGAGTTACACCTAGACCACCTTTGTCAAGTCTTCACCACACTTTAGACTGTAAAGTTCTATGCCAATCCTAAGAAGTGTGCCTTCTGCACTGACAGTGTCAGTCTCCTCAGATTCGTAGTCTCTACTGAGGGAGTCTCAACGAATCTTGAGAAGAGCAATCAGAGAGTGGCTTTTGCCACGAAACATCAAGGATGTCCATAGCTTTCATGGGTTAGTCACTTTCTATTGTTGGTTCATTAAGGGATTCAGTGAGATCATGGCACCGATAACAGACTACATGAAGAAAGGAGAGTTTGAGTGAACTGCTGACGAGAATCGTCAAGCAGCATGGCCACCTATTTATGTGTGTATTAAGTATGTATTGTGTGTAAAATACATGTAGTAATACATGTATTATTTACTTTTGTTTTATTAGGCTAGTCATAGTCAAAGTGTGTATTTTATTTTATTAAACCCACAAAGTCAATAGTTAGTTGTTGGGTTTTGCCTTATAAGGCTTGGGTATAAATGTTATTAGGAAAAGCTTATGGGTATGAATGTTATAGCCTCCTCCTATATAAAGGAAGGCTAAGGGGTGTGTTACGTATGTTGTTATATGAAGAATGAAGATGTTTGTCATAAGGTGTTTTACCTTATGTTCCCCTTCTCTCTTTTCTCCTTTGTGAGGATTGAGCGTCGCCCGGTGAGAGACCGCCCGGTGTGAGGCCGAGCTGTGCGAGACAGCAAGTTATCCAGTCCTGTTCGCGTCCCGGAGCTGCCGTCGATCCGTTCTCCGACGCCGTCTGCGTCAAATTTGATATCGGAGCCCAACATGACGCCTCCCTCGACCTCGACGTCCCCGCCGTCGGTCCTCCTCTCTTTCGGTTGCTAGAAGTGAAAAAAAAGAAAAAAAAGAAATGAATAGTTGAGTTATGATTGGTTGAGAGGAAGAAAGAAAAAAAAAGGAGAGAAGCATCAAAATCTCGGTGGAGGAAATTGAAAAAAAAGGGGGGGGGAATATTTAGCACAGAGAACTCCCTCCCGTCCTCTCTCTGTTTCTCTCCCTCTCTCTCTCTTTCTCCCTCTCGCTATCCCTCTCTCTCTCTCTATCTCTCTCTGTCCGTTTCTCTCTCTCTCTGTTCTCTTTCTCTCGTTCAGCGCACATCGTTCGTATCACCTCTTGCTTCTGCACCGAAGACAATGCCATGAACATCAAGAGTTCCAGAAAGGTCGACAGTGGGAGATTGTTTCAGAGCCACAACTCCAGCAACACTGGCATGGTCATGGAAATACTGCACCTCCAGCTTGCCAGAGTTCTAGTCAGGTAACTTAAATGTGGCAATGGCCTTTGTGAAGGGTAGAAGTTCTTAAGTGTGACAGTTGATGAGACATTTGACTCGGTGTCCACTTTGACATCGACAGTGGTGTTCTTGTATGTGTACTGTGTTGCAACATCACCAACATACAGCCCACCCTTCTTCACTGCATTTGTTGTAAGCCCCAGCCCGTTTGCAGTGCGGGTCGAGAATGTCAACTTCTGATCGCAGGTGTAGTCCTTGAACAGTAGATCTCACCCCTTCTTCCCGATGTCGGAGAACAAGCCGGGGCCCTTCATGGCTGCGACGAGCGAACCGGCGAGAGAGAGAGAGGTGCCGCAGCTACGGGCCTGTCGCTCGGGGTGGTCTGATGGTGTCTGGCGCCGCGGCCACGAGCTTGCCGGGGACTACTCCAGCTACGGGCCCGCACCCCGACTCGCGCCTGAGCGCGCCTGCAGGCGCGCCCGCCCGCTCAGCCCACCGCACCCGCGCCCACGTTCGCACGTGGCTGCGCCCGCGCCCGAGAGCGCACCCACCCGCGCCCGCAGGCCGGCCGTCACCGCTCGCGTTTGCCGCACCGCCGCCACGAACGCCGGACGCCAGCGCCTTGTCCCGCCCGTGCCCCGCCGCGCTCAGACGCCCGTGGGCCCGCCCGCGGAGGACGCGGCCACGTGCCCGCCCCGCGCGTCAAGCCGCGCCTGGCCCGAGTCCGGTCGCGACCAACTGCGCCAGCCGACACCCGGGGCCACGCCCGCTTGCACCCGGGCCCGCGCCCGACCATGCCCGAACGCATGCCAACGCAGCCTCCCACGTTCGGCCGCCGCAGTGGCTGACCAGCTCGGCCTCACCAAACCCCGTGCACCACGTTTGAGAAGGGGTTTGAAAGGAGGTTGAAGGTTTGGAAAAAAAAAGAAAAAAAAGCAAGAGTTTGAAAAATAAAAAAAATGTTTGAAAAGAAAAAAACAAAACGGTTTGAAAAAGGGGTTAAGGTTTGAAAAAGTCAAAAAAGAGGTTTGAAAAAAAAGAGTGTTATATATATAATATATATATTATGGATATATAATATTATATATATATATATATGTAAGAAAAAAAAGAGTGTTATATATATAATATATATATCATGGATATATAATATTATATATATATATCTCTCTAATATTAGATCTATGTATCATTTGAATAAATTAGTAACTGTGCCCCCAAGTCCACTGCGGCGGCTTGAGCAGCTCCCGCGTCGTCTGGTCGTCGACAGACAGTCCGTGATTTCGGGAGTGTGGTGTGCGTGACCGTCCTTCGTCAAGTCCGCTCCCCCGAGAAGGAAGAATTTGACGCTTTGGATGCATCGTCCTTGAGATGGGGACGGGTGTGAGGCCCCATTCGAAGCTCCAGATCCGTCCTCCTCCGCTCCGCCCTGAAGGAGAATTTGAAGCTTTGGGTGCATCGTCCTTGAGATGGGGACGGGTGCGAGGCCCCACTTGAAGCTCCAGGTCCGTCCTCTTCTGCCGTCCGCCTTCGCCTCCACCAACGCCACTACCACTTCCACCACGAGTCTGTGATTCAAGGTTCGAGGTTCGAGGTCGAACCTCCTCCAAGCAGAGGGGTTTGACGAGAATCGTCAAGCATCATGGCCACCTATTTATGTGTGTATTAAGTATGTATTGTGTGTAAAATACATGTAGTAATACATATATTATTTACTTTTATTTTATTAGGCTAGTCATAGTCAAAGTGTGTATTTTATTTTATTAAACCCACAAAGTCAATAGTTGGTTTTTGGGTTTTGTCAAGCCTTGGGTATAAATGTTATTAGGAAAAGCTTATGGGTATGAATATTATAGCCTCCTTCTATATAAAGGAAGGCTAAGGGGTGTGTTACGTATGTTATATGAAGAACGAAGATGTTTGTCATAAGGTGTTTTGCCTTGTGTTCCCCTTCTCTCTTTTCTCCTTTGTAAGGATTGAGCGTCGCCCGGTGAGAGACCGCCCGGTGTGAGGCCGAGCTGTGCGAGACAGCAAGTTATCCAGTCCTGTTCGCGTCCCGGAGCTGCCGTCGATCCGTTCTCCGACGCCGTCCGCGTCAACTGCTGCGGCCACTAGGACCTTTTAAGAGATCAAGACCAGGATGACTGAGGCTTCTGTCATGCGTTTGTCTAATTTTTCTAAAGTCTTTGAGGTGGCTTGTGACGCTTCGGGGCTTGTCATTGGTGATGTCCTCAGTCAAGAAAGTCATCCGATTGTGTACTTCAGCGAGAAGCTGAATGATATTCGCCAGCGGTACTCCACTTATGACAGAGTTCTATGCTGTTATTCAATCTTTGCGGCATTGGCAACACTACCTGTTACCTCATGAATTTGTAATTTACTCAGATCATGAGGCCCATGGTTTGCCATCTCTTACTAGACTAGATGTCCAAGATCTCTCCGATATCTCTATTTCTCCAATGGTCGCGAGAAACAAAGTCCCCGAGACCAAGATCTTCTCCCCCCAATTTCTTCCTTCCTCTCTCCCTGTCTCTCTCTACCTCGGCCCCCTTGAGCTCTCTCTCTCCCCAGTCTCTCTCTCTGTCTCTCCCTCTCCCCCAGTCCCCCTGACTCTCTCTGTCTCTCCCTCTGTAACACTCTCCCTTGGACTCTCTTACCCTCTCTCTTTCTCTCTCTCATCTCTCTCTCTATCCCCCCGTCTCCCCTTTCTCTTTGTCTGAGAGAGAGGGAGACAGAGAGGGGGGAAGACAGAGATACATGTATCATTTTTGATGAGTTTCGATGTATTTTTTCAGTTTGTGATTCATGTACTATTTTATGTGTATCTTTTTAGTGTAACTTTTAATGTATATTAACATTGGTGCATGTGAATGGATTTGTTATTGTTATCATTACTCTTTATTTTGTAAAATTGAGTTGTCAATTAGAAAAACATGTTTGTGAAAGTAAGTGGTTAGTAGAAAAAAATACCATTTTCTTAGAAATAGGCTATATATATGATTTTTTTTTTTGAAATCACCGAACCCGATCTCCCTACATTTTTTTGAAATCTCTCCGAAATCTCCTCTTCCGCCTTTCTGAGACGGAATCGATATTCGAGACGGAAAACCTTGACGAGGCCTTAAAATACATCAACTCTCAAAAGAAACTAAACTCACGGCATCCCTGATGGGTTGAGTTCCTCTAGGAATACACATATGTCCTCAAACACAAGGCGGGTGTTGAAAATAAGGTAGCTGATGTGCTCAGCCGAAGGCTGAACATCCCCACGAATATGAGCGTAGAAGTGATCGGATATGATCAGATGAAGGAGGACTATGAGGCGTGTCCCGACTTTGGGGAAATTTTTGTCAGGCTTAGGGATGGACACGAGTGCAAGATTGAAGGATTCCTCATCTAGGATGGATTTCTGTTTAGGCGCAACAAACTGTGCATTCCCCGCACGTCTATAAGAGAATTCATCATTTGGGAGTTCCATGCTGGAGGCCTAGCTGGCCACTTAAGCTGTCGAACATCGATTCTATTGGCCCAGTTTGAAAAGGGATGTTGTCAAGATCATTGGGTAAATATCAAACATGTTAGTTGGCCAAGCAAGGGAAGCAAATGTCAGGTCCTTGCATGCCCCTCCCTATTCCTAACTGCCCTTGGCAAGACGTCATCTTAGATTTTGTGTTGGGCTTGCATAAAACCCTGATGAGGCATGACTCCGTTCTGGTGGCTGCCGTCCGATTCTCGAAGATGGCACATTTCATTCCTTGTTCCAAAACCTTTGATGCATCTCGAGTGGGCCATGCTTTACTTTGACAATGTGGTCAAGCTCCATGGGTTGCCTAAGACAATGGTGACCGACATGAATGTGAAGTTCACGAGCTACTTTTGGAAAGCACTATGGCACAAGTTGGGGACAAAGCTACAATTCTCTACTACTTTTCACCCACAAACAGATGGGTAGGTGGTTAACCAAAGTTTAGGGAATTTGCTTGTGTCTTATTGGGGAGAACCTTTGAAATTGGGATTTGATCCTGCCCATAGCCGAATTTGCATACAATTCATCTGTCAACAGGACCACTGCTCTTAGTCCATTCGAGGTCGTGCATGGGTTTAGATCTAGATAGCCCATAGATCTTTTACCCATATCTTTCCATGCATCTAGAGTGTTAGATTTAACATTTGCATTTGCATCACACTTTCATACATTGCATGAAGAAATCTGAGAAAAAATCAGGAAGGGCAATGCTAGGTACAAAGAATTTGCTGACATTTACAGGTGATGTCGAGAGTTCAATGTTGGGGACTACATCATGGTCCCTTTGTAACCTGAGTGGTTTCCCCTAGAAGCCATGAAGAAATTACAGGCACGCAGTGCTGGACCCTTTCATATCCTAAAGAAGATCAATCCCAATGCGTATGTTGTAGAATTGCCACCTGACTTTGGCTTCAATCCCATATTTAATGTTGAAGATTTAGTTCCGTACAGAGCCTCATTGACTCCCCCACATGATCTATTGATGAATGAGCCTACCCCAGACACTTTGGATGAGAACCCCCCTTTACCCCCACTTCCCCCAAATAATCCCATTACAGCTGAATGTATCGATACTATTTTGGATGATCAAATCGTCTTAACCCGAGACGGAGAGGTTTGCCGTTATTTGATCAAATGGAGTGGTAGACCCGAGTCAGAGGATTCATGAGTTACTGAGGATGACGTGCGACGCTTGGACTGGGAGCTTTTGGAGCGCTACCCCTTCCACCGCCAGTCAACGGAGTCGAGGTTTTTCTACCCCCGGGGAAATGATGAGGATATCAAGCCCCCGTTGCGAGTTTACGCTCGTAGACGACCCCGGGCTTGAGTTATCTAGTGGTAGCTTGCTTTGTTTGGTGATATTTTACTTTATCTAGTGTTATTGTGTTTCTGTTGTACTTTTGGGGAATGTCTGAGGGTATTTTTGTCTTCCAGTCTTGTATGGGCATTCTTGTCTTTGAGCCCTCTTTGTTGGAGCCTATATAAGGCTTGAGAAACCGTAGTGTAAGTTCAGATTTTTGATGTGAAAAAATAGTATTTTCTCTTGTTGTTGTGTGTGAGTGCAAGGGGTGAGAAGCCCACTAAACCCTAGCCGCGCCTCGCCGTCGCACTGCCATCGCCACCGATAACCGGATCCCCCTCACCACCCCTGCCTGCGACTGCCCCTCCCTCTTCTGCGTCCTCTGTTTATCCCAGCCACTGCCAGCCCCACCGTCCTTTCTCTCTCCTCTGCCAGCCACCGCCAGGTCCGCCCTCCCCTTCCGCCTTCCCCTTTCCCCCCCTTTGCCACGCAGACAGCCGCCCTGCCCCTGCCGGACCAGCGCTGCCTGCCCAGTCCTCCCCTCTTTCTCCCCCCCTCTCCTGTTGTACCAGCGCTGCCTACCTCTCCCACTCCCCTTCCCCTCGCTGTTCACTTCCCTTTCTCTCTGCACAGCCCGCCGCCCTCCTCTTTTTCTTCCCCTCCCCTGTCCGCCACGCCTGCCCTCTGCTGCCAGCAGCAGCAACTATGGCCACCGCCGGCCACAGCTGCAACAGCGGCCAGAGTCGCCATCGGCCACAGCAGTAGCAGCGGCCAGCGCCGCCGACCATTGCAACAGCAGCAGCCCGCATCGCTGCCAACATCGCTGCCACTTCCTTCGCTCACAGGCTGCCAGCCCGACCCCACGATGCCCGCCTGCGAACTGGGTGGACAGCCCCACCTGCACCTACAGCCAGCTGAGATTGCACCTGTTTGTATGCCACTGCCCGCCCGCACTCTGTCCTGACGTTGACACACACATGTATCGCCATTAACCTTGTTCCCTTCTCGTGGCTACTTTTATTTGGTTAAATAATCGGTCGAACTTCGGTTTGTCTTCTTCATAGTATCATGCTTGCTGCCCACCCGCAGTTGTGAGCGTGTGCATCTGTTGGCTCTGTTCGGAATGCCTTGGCATTACATGTGAGATGGCACCTACTTTGCGTTGGCATTGTGTATTTGATTTGAACGTGGTCGCAATTTCGTAGTCACTGCTTTGATTATCACATCGTTTGAGATTCGCTTCATTCTTTTATTTAGCATCGTTCATCCTATTTGGTCGGATCTCATTACAGTAGCACATCAATATTCCTCCCCATCCAATATTTTCTCTCCAATGCACCAGATCAATAGAGAAATAGGAAGCATGTTAGCATGTAGTCGTAGCATACCTTGAGAGATATCAAGGGGAAATGATTCCCCTTGATATCTCTCAAGCTTATGAAGGGCCAATTCTGTTGAAAGAGTACCTGATGATCCCTTTCCCCTTTAAAAGATACAAGTTCAAACATTTATAGTGTATGATATCCTGCATCCTTTTACTTGCTATGATCATATGAGCATGTTGTAGTTGTTTGTAAGTGGCCAAGCATGGGTGACTACATGCTATGAACAAATCAATGAATTTCTGTTCTACACTTTGATTGTTCAAAATTTCAGATTATTCTGACTACAGAAAATACAACCATCAAAAAAACTGTATTGTGTCAGTACTGATGTGACTAGTACATACATTTTCATGTGAAAGATTATCCTTAGAGTTTTCATTGCATCTCTCATAGTATCTATCAACCCAACTCTAATGCTGATAATTTTGCATTAGACCAGCCTTTGACTGTAGAGTCAGAAATTCTAATCCAAGTCCAACAATTTGGCTCTTGTAACTCCTTGTTTTTTTTTAAATTGTGTAGGAAGACTGAATCCCCTGCCAGGGGTTGGGGGGAGAGGGGGGACGAGGCTTGTTCAGACTTTATTTAAAGGTTGTATGGTTTCTATTTTCTTCCCCATGATTTTTCATTCCCTCCCATTTTGTTTCTTTCATCATATTTTTCTTTACATTTTTCTATCTAGAATCAGTCTGCGGATTGAGGAGCAAGATAATGCGAAGACATGTTTTTCATTATTTATCCTATTTCCCTATTTGATTCTTTCTGGTTTTCATTTCTATTGTTATCTTATTTTGTAATTTTTATCAGACATACCTAGGATCAGCCTACCCCAAGATTAGCCAACATTCTGGACTTGAGACCTAGCCTGGCTTATCCAAGGGTGTGATGCTCATGAAACCAGTAGAGTAACTAGAGTTATAATGTCACATAGTACTCTCTTCACTTTCTTGTCTCTTTGGCAATTTCTTACCATTTTGTTTGTCATATCCTTATGTCAATCATGTAACTGATACACATTGCAATGATAAGCATATGCATCACACACTTCAAGTTGATGCAATTTTCAATACTTCTTATTAGTAATATGCTAGCTTTAGCCTTTAATTTGAGTGATGCTGCTACATAAGTTGAATGTCTTGACCTCCACCTGAAATGATAGTCTGTTGGAACACACTATGTTGCTGATGTTACTTCTGATGTTGTTGCAGGTTCTTGCAAAATCATCAAAAATGATTCCAGGTGAGCGATTTATTTTAAAAATGGGTAGTCTGACTTGATATCTTGGCACTTGTATATATGTTTTGAGATCAATGGAGCTTGTATCACAAATTCGGGGAAAGGTTGCAAAGAGAATGGAGAAAGATATAACCATAACTGAATGGCATCCCTTTTGAAAATTGCCCACCATTGTCTCCACCCATCCCCAACATGGACAAAAGCAAAAAAAGAAAAAAAAGAATAGGGAAAATGAAGAATATGAATGTTATAGAAATAATTGTTTAAAAAAACGTGAACAATTTTGCTTTAAATAAAACCGGCCAGACTGGACTGATCTCTACCAGTATGCCACCCAAACCAGCTTTTAGACCATGGTATCAGATGAACTCCTGATAAGTTGCTCTTTTATTCATTTTTATGCCTTGATTAAGTGATTGGAATTTTCAAAGAATGCTCATCTTTTAATGGGCCATTTGGTTACTTCTTTAACCTTGCCCTTTGACTCTTTGAGATCCCCTTTGTCATTGTTTAGACAGATATGTGCTGCTCTATCCTTAGACATGATTCTGCTAAGAATGTGAAAAAATCATTGTTACTAGTACATATTTTTCTTTATGCTTATGTTCTTACAAGCTTTCCCAGGGTTCAAAAGAAATGCAGGGAATCTGAGTGGGAAATGAGCAATATTTACTTTTGTAACATGTTAAAAACTGCTTGATTCTAGGAAAATTAATTTAGGTCACTTAGTTAAATTATTACTGTTTGATTGTATTAATGAAGATCACCTGCGATATTTGCAGTTATGCTGATGGGTACATTTCTTTATGGTATTAAATACACTTTGCCCGAGTACATCTGCACTCTCCTTGTCGCTGGAGGTGTTTCATCATTTGGCAATTTCTTACCATTTTGTTTGTCATATCCTTATGTCAATCATGTAACTGATACACATTGCAATGATAAGCATATGCATCACACACTTCAAGTTGATGCAATTTTCAATACTTCTTATTAGTAATATGCTAGCTTTAGCCTTTAATTTGAGTGATGCTGCTACATAAGTTGAATGTCTTGACCTCCACCTGAAATGATAGTCTGTTGGAACACACTATGTTGCTGATGTTACTTCTGATGTTGTTGCAGGTTCTTGCAAAATCATCAAAAATGATTCCAGGTGAGCGATTTATTTTAAAAATGGGTAGTCTGACTTGATATCTTGGCACTTGTATATATGTTTTGAGATCAATGGAGCTTGTATCACAAATTCGGGGAAAGGTTGCAAAGAGAATGGAGAAAGATATAACCATAACTGAATGGCATCCCTTTTGAAAATTGCCCACCATTGTCTCCACCCATCCCCAACATGGACAAAAGCAAAAAAAGAAAAAAAAGAATAGGGAAAATGAAGAATATGAATGTTATAGAAATAATTGTTTAAAAAAACGTGAACAATTTTGCTTTAAATAAAACCGGCCAGACTGGACTGATCTCTACCAGTATGCCACCCAAACCAGCTTTTAGACCATGGTATCAGATGAACTCCTGATAAGTTGCTCTTTTATTCATTTTTATGCCTTGATTAAGTGATTGGAATTTTCAAAGAATGCTCATCTTTTAATGGGCCATTTGGTTACTTCTTTAACCTTGCCCTTTGACTCTTTGAGATCCCCTTTGTCATTGTTTAGACAGATATGTGCTGCTCTATCCTTAGACATGATTCTGCTAAGAATGTGAAAAAATCATTGTTACTAGTACATATTTTTCTTTATGCTTATGTTCTTACAAGCTTTCCCAGGGTTCAAAAGAAATGCAGGGAATCTGAGTGGGAAATGAGCAATATTTACTTTTGTAACATGTTAAAAACTGCTTGATTCTAGGAAAATTAATTTAGGTCACTTAGTTAAATTATTACTGTTTGATTGTATTAATGAAGATCACCTGCGATATTTGCAGTTATGCTGATGGGTACATTTCTTTATGGTATTAAATACACTTTGCCCGAGTACATCTGCACTCTCCTTGTCGTTGGAGGTGTTTCATCATTTGCACTCCTGAAGGTAAAGATTCTATAACATCATGGTGAAATCATGTGTCCTCTTTACTCCAAGCTGTAGTCCTCTCACCCATTCTAGCGATCAAACATCAATCACGTGATAACATGTGCATTTTTTGTTTGCTGCAGACCAGCCCAAAAACCATGCGCAAGCTTGCACACCCAAATGCTCCTCTTGGTTATGGCTTGTGCTTTATGAACTTAGCATTTGATGGTTTCACAAATGCAACACAGGATTCCATAACAGAAAGGTACTGTGAAGCCTCCACCTTTTTTATGCTTCCTCTTATGAAAGGCCCTATGTGTATGGTTTACATTGGATCATAACATACTGGGTTTTGCACTCTATTGTCCTACACAGATACCCAAAGACTACTGCTTGGGATATAATGCTGGGCATGAATCTCTGGGGAACCATATACAATGTGATCTACATGTTTGGGTGGCCATATGGAAGTGGTTTTGAAGCAGTGGCATTCTGCCGGGAGCACCCAGAGGCGGCATGGGACATCCTTGTTTAGTGCCTCTGTGGGGCCGTTGGCCAGAACTTCATCTTCCTCACCATCAGCTGCTTTGGTTCCCTGGCCAACACGACTATCACCACTACCCGGAAGTTTGTCAGCATCGTGGTCTCCTCACTGCTGAGCGGCAATCCCCTCTCGGACAAGCAGTGGGGGAGTGTTGTTATGGTCTTCACTGGCCTCTCTTATCAGATCTATCTTAAATGGAGGAAGATCCGTAGCTTAGGGAAGAAGACAAAAAAGACAACATGAAGCTATACTAACATCCTTGCCTTTCTTTAAGGTGTCTTTTTTTTCCTAACTCTTTCTTCTTGTTCCTTTGGGCTTCAGCCAATGCTGTAGAATCAGAATGGCCCATTGAGATGGCTATTATTTAGCATGGAAGATGTAAACAAATTGATGTATCTGCTGTTGCTCATTGCTGATAATATAGTTTAATATTTTGGGCGTTTTTTTTCCTTCACCGAGTGATAACTTTGCTTGAAAGGATGAGTGTCAACACATGGTTCTGGTCTTGGATAACTCCTGTTAACATGTGAGTCTGTTCATGGTTAAGTCCTAAAAATGTATCATGTTCCATCAATCTTTGAACCTCATTGTGCTAATCTAAACAGGAAAATGCTGCTTCTATCACCTTACAAGAAGCTAAGGCTAAATACAATCAAATTTCCAATAACCTGATCCATCTTTGCTTATAGTTTCAGATTCATAAACTCTAATTTCTTATGATAGCTTGGTCATGGAATTTTGGATAATGTATCAGTCATAAATGGAAATAGGTGCCTCTGCATCGAAGATTATTGATACATATCTAACAAATATGGCAAATGTTAAATATCCCATTAGGTTTCACCCATGGTAGAGACATTAAATATGGCAAAGTTTTGGCTCAGGGGGACCAATTTCTCAGGAGGGGATTGATGATTTCTCTTTTTTCAAAACCATGAATTCAATCCATTCAAAACCACGAATTTTCTCAGAGAGAAGACCATGGACCACCTCTTTGTAAGTTGCTCCTACTCGTAGGAGGTGTGGAGAGAGCTTGTCAGGAGGACCGACTGTACCTTTGTCCAACATGGTGAGGCTTGCCACTTGTTTGAGCATTGGGACAGACCTTGGCCCATCAGAGCGACATGACTGTGTGGTGGCTTATTCTCTACGTCACCCTGTGACTGTTGTGGGAGGAGTGGAACAATCGGATCTTTAGACGAGAGTCTCAGGCTGTGGACTCCCTAGTTTCTTTTGTTTGTAACCGTGTGAGGGAATGGGCTGCTACTCTATGCAAGTGAATTCCCTTACTTCGTCTCTTTTTAGTTTTTTGCGGGATTTGGGTGTTCCACACTTTCTGGGTGTGGCCCTTTGATGCATAGGTTGTTGGGGTTTGGCATTTTTGGGGCTCTCACAGCCTCTTCTTATACTTGTACATTCTCTTTTCATTTTATACATTAGTGGTACTACCCAATTTCAAAAAAAAAAATCCATTCTGCCCTGTTCCAAAAAAGAAAAGGTCGATTCTGGCAGTGCACGGATAAAGTAGCCATTAGCCAAAATGACAAACGATGTTGTTTCATCATTAGACATGACATAAATTGTTGAACTCTACCCCTCACGACATTTAACATAGGATAACTAGACTAGTAATCAACTAGCATCAACTTAGAAGTTCCTTTTCAGTTTTCATCAGGTCCCTTAGCTTTTCAAAATTTCCAAGGAAGCTGCAACAACCATGAAAATAGCTTTCAAAATAGGCAAGTAATAGAGTATTACTCTATGCAGAAGGCTATATCATCAACATTCAACACCAAATACACATCCACTCCAATCCAGTTTGAGAGAAAAACAACAAAGGACACTTCGTAGTGAAAGCCACACAGAGAAAGGATATTACATACTTATAACAAGACCAAAGAAACAAGATCACCCTTATTCAATACCTAAAAACCAGAACCGAGATAGATAGGAACCTGCCCCAGTAGATGATCTTTCAACTTCTACTTTCTGTGAATACCAAGGTGCTGCTGGTGCAGCTTATGTACAAGAAATGATCAATTACAGATGTGCTGCACTGGACCATGATAGCAGCTGTTTTTCCAAAAGGGAATAAAAAAAGAATACTACAGAACAGCTAAGTATTATACCAGAGGAATATGCATACTAGCAGAAGAAGAATGGACAGGATACTTGTAGAGAATGCTCCAGGAGACGCCAGAAAATTTGAGAATCAAGATGCACCTTTTGTTAAAAATTCAGGTGTTAAGAGCAAGAGCTGGACAAAATCTGGAGCAGTCTATTGAGTTACCACAGGACAAGAAATCTCAAGGATAATAAGATGGTTGGAAGTGATGTAAGGCTGTCATAGGCTATGGAGTAGTGCCCTTTTGCAGGAAGGTTGTTGGGGAGGATTGCTGGAATTGGGGGACGAGGATGACAAACCAAGTATGCTCAGGAGGAACCGTCTTTCCTGCAGAAACACAGAATGAATCATTTGTAAGTCTGATATACTTTCTGAAGTGGGAATGACCTAGAGAACTGTTGATCGTTTATAACTTACACTTGCTGAGAATTTTGGGCTTGGTATCCACTCTGCAAAGGGACTGAAAAGAGGAACTGTCTGGAGAGGAGACCTGAACGCTGCATTTGGAAAGGCTAAAAGGATTTCATCGTTCACTTGTTTCCCACAGGGTGAGAAGAGTGCTGCTGAGATAGAATCCAACGAGCTGCTTGGCAATTCCATTTCTGTAGGTTGCCCTGCAGAACGGTGTTAGAAATGTGGATTCATAAAGCCAATTCACCTGATAAATAATGCGTAGGGTATTTCACCTTGATCAGCATTGTCCTCATCCTGTGCTCCATCTTCAGGAAGACTTTGGATGTTACCGTGGTTCTGAAGAAAAGATTCTTCAGCTCGAAGTATGTTTTCCTTATCTGGAGCATGTCGGTTGTGATTTGAACCTTCTTGGTATTCAGAACTATGAGGGGAATCCTCATGAAGATCTATTTGTCTGAAAAGTAGACAAAAATATTTATCAGAGAGTGCAAAATTTATGTTCTCAAACCAGTGTTCCATATTCAATACCTAGCAGGACAACTTCCTGTGCTGCTACTTCTCAAGTCCTCTATTAAGTCTTTGAAATCATCAAGTAGGAAATCGAGTTGAGCAACTTCATTGTTTGCCAATCCTCGCTCTCCATTTTGGATCAAGTACTCCTTTAGCTCCTGACGTACAGGAAAAATAAGATGAAAAAAAGAGGGGACTAGACCACAGCTTCAGAGTACTGGATCAACTACACAAAACCATACTAAGCACCCATCTTTCAGTACCTTCCAAGCATTCTCGAGACATTGTTCAGTGCTGTCAGTGTAAACTTTTAGGGCAAGTGAACGTAGTAGTTCCTCTTGTTGCAGCAGAGCCGAGATCTTTGGATCATCTCTTTTGAGGAACGAACCATGAGACTTGTTGTTTGAAGCTTTTCCTGGATCAACAATGGAAGAGGGATGTATTAGTGGCTTTATGGATCAACAAACATTTTGTCTCCAAATTGAAACAAAACCACTTTTTAAAGTACGAAAATTTGAAAGCTTCTGGAGAATTATTCTTTAATAACAGTAACAAGCAAAAGATGTTGATAAAAACACAAATTTTATATTCAAAAGTGAAAAATGCAGTAGCTCTGTTTACCATCATTATGCACAGCCTTGGGATTATTAACACCTAGCTGGTGATCAGGCAAGCCACCCAAATTGTCATAATTATGAGCAAGTACAGCAAAAGGAGGTCTTGTATGCTGTATTCCCACTGTATCTCCACCAAGCGGTTTCTGGTTCATGCCATGGCTTTGTTTCAGATTTGCAATTTGGTACCTACTTTCACAACAGCTAGATAAGATCCTTTGTTCTGAAGACTCATAATGACAGGTAAGTTTGATCTGATGCTGTAGGCATTTGGAACCCTCCACACCTGATTTTCTTTATTGTTGATGAAGATTCTGACACCACAGCTGTGGTACATCCATTACGGTATGAGAAGATGTCATTGCCTGGAGCAGTGTAAGGGCACTTATTCTCCTTTGTCATGGCGTCCTGTTTTGCACGTTTCTTGCACAGTGTGGTAAAACGATTTTTCACTGCATTATCAGTCCTGTAAAAATTTAAATAGACAAAGCATTAAATTGATGTCGAGACATCTATTTCCTCTACTCTCTCTCTCTCTCTCTCTATGTATACATATGTAGCACTAATCTTTCTTTCTTTGTATTACCGATGTCCTGAGCTAAGAAAAAACATTAACAGTGATAGATGACTGATTTACTAGATTAGATTCACCTGCCAGAAACCACCTTCGCAATTTCTGTCCATCTGTTCCCAAAAATCTTCTGAGCCTGCGCATGAGCTTTACTCCAGTGGATCAAAACACACCCAGCTAATGGGGGAAATGAACATCCTTAGAGGAAAAAACTGATTTAACTGTAAGAGTAGGGCTACATGAGAAGTTTTCTTGTACCGGGCAGTCTGCTAATGCCCTTTACAAGTCGCAATCACAATTCAAAGCTTATTCGTGGAGTTGCAGAAAAAAATTGAAGGGAAGAACAGAGACCCAGAAAACAGAGTGGTGTCACATCAAATAAACCATCTCAGGTGGTGTCAGAAAAACCATAAAGACTGGGAGTGGAGAGGAGACACTGGAGACGGTTTTGACAGAACACCTGAGGAATCCAGAGGAACCTTGGGTCTCACCTCACACAGGATCATGTCTTCCTCCTGCGACCACCCTCCTTTCTTGCATTCGACATTGAGGTAGGTGTACCACCTGCAACAACACCGACAACCCCGCCATTAATCCAAACGGAACGGGAGGAAAAGGAGGGGATCATAAAGAGGAACAGTTCAACGTCTTTTATATCATGATTCCTTTCGCTTTTGGAATTCCGTGTTCTGCAGGTACTAACCTTCTCCGACACTGCCTGCCCGTCTTATCCTTCAACTGCGCCGCGATGCACGTCCAGCTGCAAAACACGGGCAAGACCCATCAGATGCAAGCAAGAGAGAGAGAGAGAGAGAGAGAGCAGATGGAACTCACTTCTCTGTCCCGTGGATGGCGACTTGCTCCCTGAGCAGATCATCTTCCTGACTCACGCACACAACAAAGGTTCCATTTTTAACACAAAGGTTTCTAAATTTTGCAGCATGGAGAGAGAGAGAGAGAGAGAGAGGAACACGGATTGCCGTGTGATGGAGGATTGCAGAACCTCTTGAGACCATGTGACGATGTGTCGCTCCTTCTGTTGCTTGGCAGCAGCAGTCAGAGGATGCGGCAGCGGCGGCCTTGGAGCTGCTCCTGCGCTGCCACCGTCACCAGCTTCTCCTCTCCCACCATCGTCCCCTGATCTCCTGCTGGCACTCCCCATCTTGCCACCCACCCGAGAGCCGCTTCTTCATCAATTGCCGGCTAAGCCAAACAGAAGCGAGGAAGAAAATTCAGAAAGAGCACCGAGCCCCTCCCTCTCCCTTCTTAAACAGAGCACGCAGAGGGCAGATGAGAATTCTCCTGCTCGCCACTGTCAACCACCAACAACTGCGAACAGGAAGGAGAGAAGGAAGAAGACGTAGCGGTAGTGATGGCCTGGGCTTGTGGTGGTGGTGGGCGCCCGGGCGAGTCTTTTGTAGGTGGTGGAAGGGGACCGACCGGCCAGTTACCAAACAGTGGCGGCCTGGCCTGTTGAGTTTGGTGGGGTGGGGGAGGGGTGGTAGGGTTTTAAGGTGTCTCCTTGAGCGCCAAAACAGCGAGGGGACGGCCGAGTTTGAAAAAAATGGTGGGCAGCCGAGCGAGCGAGCGAGCGAGCGAGAGAGAGAGAGAGAGAGAGAGAGAGAGATGGGGAGGGAGGCTTAAAGGAGGTCGCTTTCATGGGATCACAAGAGGTAGTGACAAGGGGTTTGCTGCTGCTGCTACTGTTGTTGTTCCCCTCTCTTTCTTCGTCGTCGTCAACCATGGCCGCACTGTAACTTAGTATTTAAAAATTTTCACGACTGGGCGCGGTGGCCTGCGTGATGCGGTGGTGGGTTCTCATAAATTTCTGCTCGTCGTCTTTTCTCCTTTTTTACCACGGCGGTGGGGAGGGGTGGGGGTGGCTGTGCTTTTGGGCTTGTTGCTGGCCTCGTCACCTGGTTCGTCGCCGCTGCCATTATTGCAGCTCCACGCTCCTTCGAGCTCTCCCATAGACAGGGGAACCGGTAACATGCGGGAGACGACGGATTCTTGCCCATATGCCCCTCAAAGCCTCATGAGTCGACAAATCTGCCCCTAACATATTTATACTTGCTTATATACATGGGAAGTTATAGCCTAGTCAGTAGCCTGTCACTACCCTCTGTGGACAGAATATTTTTACATCGTTCTACCGAGTTTCAGCTGATCAAAATTAGGGTCACGGGGGTATTATGTCGTTCTACGGTATCTGATGTCTAAGATTTATCGGTTCGATCACATCAGACGTATCGATTTTTTATCGATATATTATGATACAGTATCATATCGTAAGGTGTTAAAAATAAAAAAAATCATTTAATAAATATATATTATTATAAAATATAACAAAATATTATGTGTAACTTAATACTTAGTAGGTGTGCTATTTGTACGTGAGATAAATAAAGGGTTCAAATCTCATAAAATGTCATGTGTTTTTTAATTTATTTTTTTCTAAAAAATAATTAAAAAGTAAAAAAATAATGTCACTAGTGTGTTTTAAACTTAAATCTTAATCTTCTAAAGGAATACTCTTAACTAAACTATTCATGAAATTACATTTGATATAAAATAATATATATAATATTTAAAATATATAAGTTACGTATCATTTGCGTATCACAAATCAGTCGTATCGGTATGTGGTTGGTACAATTTGGTATGGAAGGTGTGTCCCGTATCAGACGGTTTGACAAACCTTGATCTCATGACATGTTTATATTTAGTGTATCTAATTTTATTTTTTTCATCACTTTCTTTTAAGCAAGATTTGTCGTGCCGATCGATTAGGTTGTACTAGTCTTGTCTCGGTGCAGTCTGGCATGATACGATACATCGGCATGTCGATAATTTTTATTTTAAAGTCTAAAATGAAAGAAACACATATTATAAAATTTATTTATAAAATAATACCATACCTAATAACCCATCCCTCCTTCCCCCCCTCCCCGATCCCTCTCTTTGGGAACCTTAACTGCCTCCCTCTCCCTGATGCCCCCCTCTCCCTCTCCCCCTATCTCGGTGGACCCACCCTGACTTCGCCCACCCACTATCGTCCTAACCGCCCCCTCTCTCGTCCTCAGCTAGAACGTCTCTTGCTCGAATCGGCATCCCCACCACTTCTTCGTCCCCTACTCGAGCTGTCATCATCTCTGGCTCCCCCTAGCAGCCATCGCCCCTGCCACTGCCTATGCTGTGACGACCCGAGGATCCGAGTACCGGAAAGGAACCGGCGCGTCTCGAATCTCGGTCCGCCAACCCACGAGCCCGAAGACTCGGAAGGGTAGAAAGGAGTGGTGTGGGGGTACAAGAGAAATTGCAACGACCACAGAGATAGCACAATAATCTAAAATAAAATGCACATAATAATATAAATAAATAAACTGCTACAAGGTCCACAGTGTCTCATGTCCAAAGGAAAGTACAGTCAACGGGAAAGAAAGTACAACAACACGGGGCATCCCCCGGAGTACAACTACACGGGGCATCCCCCGGCTCTGGCAGACTGGCGACTAACCCTGGCTAGTAGAACCACGCTGAAACTCGGCCGCGCCTCCCGCCGACCCCGCCTCACCTGAAGAGCAGGGGTGAGCCTCATCTCATTGGCCCAGTAGGGATCCCGCGAATCCCCACCTCGCACGGAAAACGAGAAAGAAGAAGACAACCATACCAAACAAGAGTACGGTAGAACCGACAAGTTAAAGTAAATAAACGGAAAAAAAGCCGTCTACTCTAACAGTACCGCACTACGGAACCTCGGTCCCACAAAACGCGAGTCCACGCCTGCCAGTGAACAGGAGCACCACCCACTAGAAGAACGACCGGATGCGTCCCCTGACGTCTTATACCGCGTCACAAGTGTCTAACTACTACGCCCCTGGCGTGAGACTCAGACACACTCAGTAACCAGAAGTAACCGTAAAACAAGGACTAGCTGAGGTCACGCTCGTCAACGCAGGTCCAAACCCTCAGCCTCGTGTGCACACTCAGACCGTATGCCCTAGGCCTGTCCTCTAGCTGGTATTTCCCCCTAAACCCGGACTCGGAAGTACGCGGGGGCCCTGCGGTAACTAGCCTACTCACCGCCTCTCGGGTACGCCGCTCAGCCACTCCCAGGCGAGCCAGCACACGCGTGCCGTGGGAAAGCTACGACTAGTGGTAGGGTCACTGGAAGTAAGGACTTAATCCACGGAAACCACCGACCAAACACTAGCACAGACTCTCGATAACCATACGTTAGGCACGGATGACGGGGACACGCATGAGGTCCAACCGTCTCTCAAGTCACGCGGCACCCCTACCGAGGTAACTGATTCTCCGGGGAACCCCGGGCGCCCCTGTGGCTCTCACTGGGTGCCCACGGCATCCCTTGGGCCACACGCCACAACCGGGTCCATAACTCACTCAGCCGGAGGTCACGCTACCCGCAAAACGCGGTCCGGGGGAGGGGGATGGTCGCGCTAGGTGTCCCTAGCGCGACACCGAAGAATGCGCTAACTTTGGCTAGCGCGATCTTCCATGTCGCGCTGTCCAAGGCTAGCGCGTTCAACCTGAACGCGCTAGTCTTGGCTAGCGCGATCTGGAGATCGCGTTACCCGAACCAGGCGCGTTCCCCCACCGCCTTACTGTTCGTCTTCTCCGACGGACACGCTCGGACGACACGGCGCGTTCATCAAGAACGCGCCACTGGACTATAGCGCGACAGCGGGCCGAGCCCGGTTCGCGAACTACGGCCGAAAATCACAAAACCACGCCCATTCACCCCCTTTGGTGAAGGGAAAACAATGGGGGATCACCCCACAACGCCCTAGCATGCATCTAGAACCCCCAAATCGATCAAAAACATCACGGATCGACGGATCCGGCGCTCAAGCCCCAAACATGGAAATAACCCTCCCGGCATGAATCTAGCCTCTCTCGACCTCTCCACGGCCTAGAAATCACGGGAAATGCTAGGAAGAGGGTAAGGATCCGTCCCCCTACCTCAAGGAAGCTCGAAATCCACCGAATCACCGCCGAAATCAAGGATGAAGCTTTTACTCCCACGAACGCCCCGCCTCTCGCCGCGAAAAGCACGCCACCGGGACCGCCTTGCCGCCGCCGCCGCTACCACGCAGTTGCCGGAGTGAGGGGGGCCGCGTCTCGGTCGCCCGGGGGGGGGGGGGGGGGAAGGAGATCGGCCGCGGGGGAGGGGAGCTCTCACGGTTGAAGGAAGGAGGAAGAAGAAGAAAAGAAAAAGGTAAAAGGAAAAGAAAAAGAATTGATATATATAGAAAAATCCGGAAAATCAGAAAAATCTTGAAAAATACAAAAATATACCTCCTCGACCGTCACGACGCGCTGATCGTAACGGTACCACTCGCGGGCTGGTGAACGACCCGGTTCACCCGCTACAGGGTTCCGAAGGACTCGCCGAAACCCGTACGCGGAAATCGGAAAACGCGCACGGAAAAGCCGCGGACACACTCCGGGCCTCCGAAACGACTCTGGATCGTGCCGATCCGAACACGAAAGATGTCCGAAACGAAATTTCAGACACAACAGGGTTGAACACCCTGACAAATCAGATCCGAGATCCATAACGAAGGATCCGAAAGATCCGGGACATTACAGCCCTCCCCCCTTAACGAATTTCATCCTCGAAATTCAAGGACAAGGCATAAGGACGGGGGAAAGACTCACACAAACAAATAAGGATACAACTCCCGCATCTCATCCTCGCGCTCCCAAGACGCCTCGCCGCCAGAATGATGCTGCCAGACCACCTTAACTAAAGGAATAACCTTGTTCCGCAGGCGCTGCTCTCGCCGATCCTCAATGCGAACAGGAAACTCCGGGAGGGATAGATCTGGGGTCACCTCGGGCCAAACGGCATCCTCGAGAACATGAGAATCATCGGGCATGTACTTCCGAAGCATCGACACGTGGAACACATCATGCACGGCGGAAAGCTCCGGAGGTAGCTGCAACCGATAAGCAACTTCCCCAACACGCTCAACGATGGGAAAGGGGCCAACGTAGCGGGGACTCAACTTCCCACGCCTACCGAAGCGCATCACGCCCTTCATGGGAGACACTCTCAAGAAGACTCGATCTCCCACAGCAAAGCTGAGAGGTCGCCTCCTACGATCGGCATAGCTCTTCTGCCGGCTCTGAGCAGCCAACATCTTCTGCCGAACGAGATGCACCACCTCAACGCATTGCTGCACCAAATCTGGTCCGGTCAAGGCACGCTAGCCTACCTCGAACCAATCAAGCGGAGTCCGACAAGGTCGCCCATACAACGCCTCATAGGGAGCCATACCGATGCTGGAATGATAGTTGTTGTTGTAGGCAAACTCCACTAATGGCAGATGGTGGGCCCAACTTCCCTGCCACTCCAAGCAACACGCTCGTAACATGTCCTCTAAAGTCTGGATGGTCCGCTCAGACAGACCGTCCGACTGAGGATGATAGGCCGAGCTGAATGCCAACTCAGTGCCTAGAGCCCTCTGGAAGCTCCTCCAGAATCCAGAAGTGAAACGGGGGTCACGATCCGATACAATGGAGATAGGGACTCCATGCAACGGAACTATCCGCTCCACGTACAGACGAGCCAAACGCTGCACGCTCCAACTGACCTTGACCGGCAGCAACTGCGCCGTCTTCGTCAGTCTGTCCACTAGCAACCAGATACTATCCTCCCCACTGGACGTCCTCGGTAATCCAACCACAAAATCAGTGGTCACATGGTCCCACTTCCAAGCAGGAACATCCAAGGGCTGAAGTGTGCCTCCTGGTCTCTGGTGCTCTGCCTTCACCTGTTGACAGGTCAAACACCTGGCCACAAATTCTGCAACATCTCTCTTCATGCCAGGCCACCAAAACTGCCTCTTCAGGTTCTAGTACATCTTGGCCGATCCGAGGTGCACGGCATACCGACTCCCATGAGCCTCACGCAGCACATTGCGCCGCACCTGCCCCTCGGCTGGGACATACAATCTACCTCTGAACCTCACAGCTCCATCCTCGCCAAACTCCACCTCGGCCATCGACAAAATACGAGGTAGCTCGGGGTCCGCTCGCTGGGCCTCAGTCACCTGTCGACGCACCGCGGGCGTGACAGTCAGACTCGCAAGGACAGCCGAACCCTGGTCCTGAGGGACCTTGAGCCTAAAAGTCATGGCCGGGACCTGCTCCCAAAGCTTCCACTTCCTCAACAACATCAGACTGACCGTTACCCTCCTACTCAGAGCATCAGCCACGACGTTCATCCTGCCAGGCTGATAAGACAGAGTAACGTCATAATCCTTCATGTACTCCATCCACCTCCTCTGCCTGAGGTTGAGATCCTTCTGTGTAAACACATACCTCAAACTCTGATGGTCAGTGAAAAGCTCAAACCTCTCGCCGTACAGATAATGCCTCCAGATCTTCAGAGCGAAGATCATCGCTGCCAACTCAAGATCATGAGTAGGGTAGTTCGCCTCATGTGGCTTCAACTGCCACAACGCATACGCCACAACTCTCCCATGCTGCATCAACACAGCACCAAGGCCTACCCCGGAAGCATCTGTACTGTAACGACCTGAGAATCCGATTACCGGGAAGGCCCGATAACCCGAGACTCGCACCGCCACCCACGAGTCCGAAGACTCGGAAGGGTTAAAAGGATGGTGTGGAAACTACATAGTTATCACAAGTAATTGCAGAAATTAAACAGTTATGATAATAAGCAGGAAATAAGATAACAATTTACATGGTCCACAAAATAAAACCACAACAACAGTCCACGACTAGTACAGTGACAAGAAAGAAAAGTACAGCTACACGGGGCATCCCCCGGCTCAGACCTCTGGCACTATCTCTGGGCACCCGCACCACGCTGCGCTCCTGACGCGCTCCCCGAAGGTGGCGTCTCACCTGAAACACGGTGAAAACACGCAGGGAATGAGTCTCGGAACAAGACTCAGTAGGGATCACTCGAACCCTACCTCGCAAAGCGAGAAACCACTACTCTAGCGGTAGGAGAGTACCTCGGAAAGAAAAGCCCTGTACTCTACAAAGTAAGACTCTACGGCACACAAACCGACACACGTGCTACGAAGAGAAGACCGAAGCTCAACGGTCACCGACAAACCCGAAGGTCGGAAACACACGACTGACAGTCTGACACTCCGTACTCGACAGGAGTACCACCCACTAGAAGCACAGCCGGTAGCGTCCCCTGACGTCTTACACCGCACCGCAGGTGAACCGCCTGACGTGGTAGGTCCTACCCGAGGCGCAAACACCGAAAAGTAACTCACAACAAGTGACTAGCTGGGGTCATGCCCGTCGACGTGGGTCCAACCGCCCCCAACCACGTGTGCACACACAGACCACGAGTCCTAGGTCTGGCCCTCTGACCGGTTTTCCCCCGCAGCCGGACTCTGGCTACGACGAGGGGCCTACGGTAACCGGTCCACAAACCGTCTCGAAAGGTGGGTGCCCGTACACCACTCCCAGGTGAGACCAGCACCGCGTACTGGTGGGCTACGACTAGTGGAGGGTCGCTAAAGGAGTAGACTCTCAAGTCACGGAAAACAACGCCCAAGCCCGACAACGTGTGGGAATCACCCCACGCACTAGTCCCGTCACACGGAGACCACGGTCGGAGAAAAGTAAGGTTGCCACCCTCATGGGGCAACCCAGGAAGTGGCGGTCCGACCCTGGACCGTCACAGCCAAATGGCGGTCCACTCTAGGGCCGTCACTTGAAAATGGCGGTCTAAGGCAGACCGTCACACGGCCAGGGGGGATAGGGGAAGCGACGCGCCTGCCCTAGTGCGTCGCTTGGAAGCGGCGCACCTAGGCCAGGGCGTCACACGGCGCCCCACACCCTCCAAAACCACAGGGAAAGTAACGCGCCTACCCCGGCGCGTCGCTTGCAAGCAACGCGTCGGGCTCAGTGCGTTACTCACATGTAACGCGCCTAGCCCAGCGCGTCACATGGCCCTTACACTCAGGGTGGGAAGGGAAGTGACGCGCCTGCCCCAGCGCGTCACTAGTAAGTAATGCGCTGGGCCCAGTGCGTCGCTTGGCCCATCCACCTGGGGTAACAACAGGAAGTGACGCACCTGTCCCTGTGCGTTACACGCATGTAACGCGCCTAGCCTGGTGCGTTACATGGCCTGACCCCCAACGGTCAAAAACCAACGGTCGAAACTAGCGGCGGCCCTGCCCTGGCCCGTCATTCTCCAAACGGCGGTCAGTCGTAGGGCCGTCGCTGCCCCCTGACCCCAAGAGCTAACACCCAGGAGAAGTAACGCTCCTGCCTAGGGGCGTCACATGCAAGTGGCGGTCACTGGAAGGACCGTCGCTTGCCTCCGAGCACGCTACGGCGGGAAAACCCCAAAAACGCCAACCACGCCCCCGTACCTCCACCGGAGAGGGGGAAAACAAGGGGGAAGACCCCTGGGGACCCCTAGCATGCATCTAAGCCACCAAAACATAGAATCATGGGCTAAAACCATAGATCGGGCGGCTCACCCCCAAAACATGGAAAAACCCCAAAAATGCCCAAACATGCCTCTCTCGGCCTCCCCGCGGCCTACAAACCACGGAAAAGAACGGCGAAGAGCTAGGAAACATCACCCTACCTCAATGGAGCAAATGCTCCGCCGGATCGTCCACGAATCGCGAAGAACGCTTGAAAACCTTCGTTCTTCCTTAAGCTTCCCACGCTCGCCGCACGCCCCCACGACCGCCTCGCCGCCGCCCACGTCACCGCGCCGTCGCCCCGCCGCCGTCTGCAGCCGGAGGGGAGCTCGCCGTGGCCAACCAGGAGGAAGAGAGGGAGAGGGAGGGAGACACGGTGGAGGAGGAAGGAGGAAGAAGAAGAGAGGAAGAAGAAGATGGTGGGGGAGAGAGAAAAGAAAAAGGGTTTTATAGAAAAACCCGAAAAAACCAGAACATTCTAAAAATTAGGAAATTACACCCCCACGATCCTCGGAACGTACCGATCGCAACGGTACCACTCGGGCCCGTGTGAACAGCCCGATTCACCCGCAGCGAGCGTCCGAAGAGAAAAGCCGAAACCCGTGCCGGAAATCGGAAATCACGCACGGAAAAAGCCGCGGAACGCCTCCGGGCCTCCGAAACGACTCCGGATCGCGCCGATCCGAACACGTAAGATGTCCGAAACAAAATTTTGGACACAATAGAGCCGAACGCTCCGAAAACCAGATCTGGGACCCACGAAGAAGGATCCGAAAGGTCCGGGATATTACAGCCCTCCCCCCTTAAGGAATTTCGTCCTCGAAATTGAGACCAACCAGAGGGGAAAGAAGAGGAAGACTCACTCAAACAGATACGGGAACTGCTGACGCATCTCGTCCTCACGTTCCCAAGAAGCCTCACCACCAGAGTGTCGCTGCCACACGACCTTTACCAAGGGAATGACCTTGTTCCGCAGGCGCTGCTCTCGCCTATCCTCCACGCGGATCGGAAACTCTGGGAGAGAAAGATCTGGAGTCACCTCAGGCCAAACGGAAAACTCAAGCACATGAGAGTCATCGGGCATATACTTCCGCAACATCGAGACGTGGAACACGTCATGCACCGACGCCAACTCAGGAGGCAACTGCAACCGGTAAGCAACCTCACCGATGCGCTCCACAATCGCGAAAGGACCAATATAGCGGGGACTCAGCTTCCCACGCCGTCCAAAACGCATCACCCCCTTCATCGGAGAAACTCTCAAGAACACATGATCGCCCACGGCGAACTCGAGGGGCTGCCTCCTACGGTCAGCATAGCTCTTCTGCCGACTCTGGGCCGCCAACATGTTCTGACGAACCAGGTGCACAACATCCACACATTGCTGCACCAATTCCGGTCCCGTCAAAACACGCTCACCCACCTCAAACCAATCGAGTGGAGTCCGACAAGGACGCCCGTACAATGCCTCATAAGGAGCCATGCCGATGCTCGAATGATAGCTGTTGTTATAGGCAAACTCCACCAACGGTAGGTGATGTATCCAACTCCCCTGCCACTCCAGGCAGCAGGATCTCAGCATGTCCTCCAAAGTCTGAATGGTCCTCTCAGACTGACCATCTGACTGAGGATGATATGCCGAGCTAAATGCCAACTCCGTGCCAAGAGCTCGCTGGAAACTCCTCCAGAATCCAGAAGTGAAGCGCGGATCCCGATCCGACACGATCGAAATGGGAACCCCATGCAACGGAACGATCCGCTCCACATAAAGACGAGCCAACTTAGGCACGCTCCAGCTGACCTTGACCGGTAGCAACCGAGTCACCTTCGTCAGCCGATCCACCAGCAACCAAATACTGTCCTGCCCACTCGGGGTTCTTGGCAACCCCACCACAAAATCCGTGGTCACATGGTCCCACTTCCAAGCAGGAACATCCAAGGGCTGGAGAGTACCGCCTGGTCGCTGATGCTCCGCCTTCACCTGCTGACAGATCAGGCACCTGGCCACAAATTCTGCGACATCTCTCTTCATGCCAGGCCACCAGAACTGCCTCCGCAAGTTCCGATACATCTTCGTCGCACCCGGGTGTACAGTGTACCTGCTCCCATGAGCCTCGCGTAACACCGCACGACGAACCTGCTCCTCAGCTGGGACGTACAACCTGCCACGAAACCTCGCAGCACCGTCCTCGCCGAGCTCTACGTCAGCCATAGCCAAAATCCGGGGCAACTCAGGGTCCGCATGTTGAGCCTCTGTCACCTGACGACGGATAGCAGGAGTGACAGTCAGACTCGCAAGCACAGCCAACCCTGGCTCCTGGGGAATCTTGAGCCTGAAAGATACCTCGGGCACTTGTTCCCAGAGCCTCCACCTCCTCAACATCAAGGCACTGACCGCAACCTTTCGACTCAAGGCATCGGCGACGACATTCATCCTGCCTGGCTGATAAGACAGGGTGAAGTCATAGTCCTTCATGAACTCCATCCAACGCCTTTGCCTGAGGTTCAGGTCCTTCTGCGAGAACACGTACCTCAAGCTCTGATGGTCAGTGAACACCTCGAACTTCTCACCGTACAGATAATGCCTCCAGATCTTCAGCGCGAAGATCACAGCCGCCAACTCAAGGTCATGGGTAGGGTAGTTCTCCTCGTGAGGCTTTAGCTGCCGAGATGCATAAGCCACCACTCTACCATGCTGCATCAGAACAGCACCCAGTCCAACGCCGGAAGCATCTGTACACACCACGAAACCTCCCGATCCAGAAGGCAAAACCAACACCGGAGCCGAGGTGAGCAATCTCTTCAGCTCCCTGAAGCTCTGCTCACACTCCTCGGACCAAACGAAAGGTATATCCTTCCGCGTGAGCCTAGTCATCGGGGTCGCAATGCGGGAAAAATCCTGGATAAACCGACGATAATAACCCGCAAGCCCCAAGAAACTCCGGATCTCCGTCACCGACCTCGGCCTCGGCCATTGCATCACAGCCTCGACCTTGGCGGGATCCACGAAAATGCCATCACCAGAAATCACGTGCCCCAGAAAGTGCACCTCGCTGAGCCAAAACTCGCACTTGCTGAGCTTCGCATACAACTGGTGATCTCGCAACGTCTGCAGTACCACACTCAAATGGTACGCGTGCTCCTCAGCAGACCGCGAATAAACAAGGATGTCATCCACAAAAATGACCACAAACTGGTCCAAATACGGATGAAACACCCTCTGCATCAAGTCCATAAAGGCAGCTGGGGCATTGGTGAGCCCAAACGGCATCACCAGAAACTCATAATGCCCGTACCTCGAACTGAATGCAGTCTTCTCCACATCGGACTCGCGAATCCTCAGCTGATAGTAACCTGACCGCAAATCAATCCGCGAGAACACTCGCGCAGACTGAAGCTGGTCGAACAAGTCATCGATCCGCGGCAACGGATACTTGTTCTTAACGGTCACTTCATTCAGCTGCCGATAGTCAATGCACAGCCGCAGACTACCGTCCTTCTTCTTCACAAACAACACGGGCGCACCCCAAGGGGAAAAACTCGGACGAATGTACCCCTTGGCCAGCAGCTCCTGCAACTGCGCCCTCAACTCTCTCAGTTCAGCGGGGGCCATACGGTAGGGAGCCTTCGCCAAAGGTCCCGCACCAGGTACAACCTCGATCACAAAATCGATCTCCCGCTGGGGAGGTAATCCAGGCAACTCCTCAGGAAAAACATCGGGAAACTCGCACACCACCGCGATGTCCTCGACATCCGGCTCCATCCGGTCAGACACAACCACTGACGCGAGAAAACCCTGACAACCTGAATCAAGCAACCGACGGGCTCGAATAGCAGAGATAAGGAATCGAGAAGAGGTGGAACGGATACCTTGGAAATAGAAGGTCCTCTTGCTCGGATGCTGGAAGTAGACCCTCTTCATCCCACAATCCACCACCGCTCCATGAGTCTCGAGCCAATCCATGCCTAGAATCACATCGTAATCCCGAAGCTGCAACGCATACAATCTGCCTGGCATACTCCGGCCATCGATCCACACCGGAACCTGGTCGAAGCAATACGGAGTGACCATAAAGTCACCCGAAGGCAACTCCACTGCCAAATCACAGGACAACTGGGTCACCGGCTCCTCGACGCTCGACGCGAAATCCTCCGAAATAAACGAATGAGACGCGCCAGAATCAAACAAAACCCGAGCCGCACAACCCAAAATCTGAACGGTACCTTCCACGAGCTGCGACGCCACTGCCTCTGCCCTGGTCAAGTGCGTGATCTGGCCTCGAGCCCTCTGCCTGCCTCCCACGCTGGCTGACCTGGGTAGCGGCGGATACTGTCCCTGCTGCTGCTGCTGCTGGGGAAACTGCTGCTGCGGCGGTCTCTGTGGACAGTCACGGGCCATGTGCCCTGGCTGGTCACACCGAAAACAGATAATCGGCGCCGTGCACTACCTGCCTGGGTGGGTCCCACCACACCATGGACAAGGTCCTCGTGATCCACCCCCTGATCTCTGATGCTGAAAAGGAATCGGCTGTTGTACACTGCCCGATGAAGCTTGTCCCTGATCCTTGGGCTTCTTACGGAAACCCTTCTTCAAGAACTTCTTGACCTTCGAGCTAAAAGACGCAGATCCTGTCACTGAAGCTGTCGATGCCGGTACTCCTGAACCACCCGACGCATGCTGGAAGAAACCCTGCTGCTGGGTAGCCGACGGTTGGCCGCGACCTGACACGGACTGCCCTTGGCTGATCGGTCCTCAAGTCCTCTGCATATCCATCTCCAAGGAAATCGCAACACGAGACGCTGTCTCTAGATCAGTGGCCCCATTCGCGATCAAATGGTGCCTCAGCTCCAGCCTCAAGCCCTGTACAAACTGCGTGGTCCTCACCCTCTCATGCTCCATGACATGAGGTGCGTACCGACCCAGCTCGACAAATCGGGCCCTGTACTGCAACACGGACATGTCACCCTGCACCAGCTCCAGAAACTCCCGCATCCGCTGCGTAGCAACGACGTCTGGACAGTACGTACGCTCGAAAGCACTGACAAAGTCACCCCACTCGACCTGCTCAAGTGGACGAAGCTGAAAGGACGTCTTCCACTCGGAAGACCACCACCTCCGAGCCGTACCCTGCAACTGGTTGTAGGCCAACACCACTCTGTCCTCGGCAGTACTTTTCGCAGAACTGAACACCCGCTCCATCTCATCGAGCCAATCACGAGCCGCATCAGGGTCTGCCTGGCCGCTAAAGTAAGGTGGATGGAACTGCATGAAGTCCCTCACTGCTCGGCCCGGCCCACCCCTGACTGACGAGCCCTCAGCAGCCTCTCCGCCAAACTGCTGAGACATGAGATGGTACATGCCACGGAAGAAATCCTCGGCCCCCGGAGCTCTCGCAGCATCCGCGGCCTCGGTAGCTCCCGGAACTCTGCTATGCTCCTCCTGGTCCCTCTGGACCCCCTGCTGGATCTCCTGACCTCCAGCCGACTGCCCCTGCTGAGAGCGAGAACTCCTCCTCGGCGCCATCCTCGCTCCTGAAGCACAAGACAGAAAACACGAAAACGGCAATGTCAGAATAAAACACGCGGTGCCCAAGGCCAGCGTCACCTGTACATCATCGCCATGGACTAGTGGACCACTACAATTACCTATGATTCCCATGTAATTCCACAACCGCGCTCTGATACCAGCTGTAACGACCCGAGAATCCGATTACCGGGAAGGCCCGATAACCCGAGACTCGCACCGCCACCCACGAGTCCGAAGACTCGGAAGGGTTAAAAGGATGGTGTGGAAACTACATAGTTATCACAAGTAATTGCAGAAATTAAACAGTTATGATAATAAGCAGGAAATAAGATAACAATTTACATGGTCCACAAAATAAAACCACAACAACAGTCCACGACTAGTACAGTGACAAGAAAGAAAAGTACAGCTACACGGGGCATCCCCCGGCTCAGACCTCTGGCACTATCTCTGGGCACCCGCACCACGCTGCGCTCCTGACGCGCTCCCCGAAGGTGGCGTCTCACCTGAAACACGGTGAAAACACGCAGGGAATGAGTCTCGGAACAAGACTCAGTAGGGATCACTCGAACCCTACCTCGCAAAGCGAGAAACCACTACTCTAGCGGTAGGAGAGTACCTCGGAAAGAAAAGCCCTGTACTCTACAAAGCAAGACTCTACGGCACGCAAACCGACACACGTGCTACGAAGAGAAGACCGAAGCTCAACGGTCACCGACAAACCCGAAGGTCGGAAACACACGACTGACAGTCTGACACTCCGTACTCGACAGGAGTACCACCCACTAGAAGCACAGCCGGTAGCGTCCCCTGACGTCTTACACCGCACCGCAGGTGAACCGCCTGACGTGGTAGGTCCTACCCGAGGCGCAAACACCGAAAAGTAACTCACAACAAGTGACTAGCTGGGGTCACGCCCGTCGACGTGGGTCCAACCGCCCCCAACCACGTGTGCACACACAGACCACGCGTCCTAGGTCTGGCCCTCTGACCGGTTTTCCCCCGCAGCCGGACTCTGGCTACGACGAGGGGCCTACGGTAACCGGTCCACAAACCGTCTCGAAAGGTGGGTGCCCGTACACCACTCCCAGGTGAGACCAGCACCGCGTACTGGTGGGCTACGACTAGTGGAGGGTCGCTAAAGGAGTAGACTCTCAAGTCACGGAAAACAACGCCCAAGCCCGACAACGTGTGGGAATCACCCCACGCACTAGTCCCGTCACACGGAGACCACGGTCGGAGAAAAGTAAGGTTGCCACCCTCATGGGGCAACCCAGGAAGTGGCGGTCCGACCCTGGACCGTCACAGCCAAATGGCGGTCCACTCTAGGGCCGTCACTTGAAAATGGCGATCTAAGGCAGACCGTCACACGGCCAGGGGGGATAGGGGAAGCGACGCGCCTGCCCTAGTGCGTCGCTTGGAAGCGGCGCACCTAGGCCAGGGCGTCACACGGCGCCCCACACCCTCCAAAACCACAGGGAAAGTAACGCGCCTACCCCGGCGCGTCGCTTGCAAGCAACGCGTCGGGCTCAGTGCGTTACTCACATGTAACGCGCCTAGCCCAGCGCGTCACATGGCCCTTACACTCGGGGTGGGAAGGGAAGTGACGCGCCTGCCCCAGCGCGTCACTAGTAAGTAACGCGCTGGGCCCAGTGCGTCGCTTGGCCCATCCACCTGGGGTAACAACAGGAAGTGACGCACCTACCCCTGTGCGTTACACGCATGTAACGCGCCTAGCCTGGTGCGTTACATGGCCTGACCCCCAACGGTCAAAAACCAACGGTCGAAACTAGCGGCGGCCCTGCCCTGGCGCGTCATTCTCCAAACGGCGGTCAGTCGTAGGGCCGTCGCTGCCCCCTGACCCCAAGAGCTAACACCCAGGAGAAGTAACGCTCCTGCCTAGGGGCGTCACATGCAAGTGGCGGTCACTGGAAGGACCGTCGCTTGCCTCCGAGCACGCTACGGCGGGAAAACCCCAAAAACGCCAACCACGCCCCCGTACCTCCACCGGAGAGGGGGAAAACAAGGGGGAAGACCCCTGGGGACCCCTAGCATGCATCTAAGCCACCAAAACATAGAATCATGGGCTAAAACCATAGATCGGGCGGCTCACCCCCAAAACATGGAAAAACCCCAAAAATGCCCAAACATGCCTCTCTCGGCCTCCCCGCGGCCTACAAACCACGGAAAAGAACGGCGAAGAGCTAGGAAACGTCACCCTACCTCAATGGAGCAAATGCTCCGCCGGATCGTCCACGAATCGCGAAGAACGCTTGAAAACCCTCGTTCTTCCTTAAGCTTCCCACGCTCGCCGCACGCCCCCACGACCGCCTCGCCGCCGCCCACGTCACCGCGCCGTCGCCCCGCCGCCGTCTGCAGCCGGAGGGGAGCTCGCCGTGGCCAACCGGGAGGAAGAGAGGGAGAGGGAGGGAGACACGGTGGAGGAGGAAGGAGGAAGAAGAAGAGAGGAAGAAGAAGATGGTGGGGGAGAGAGAAAAGAAAAAGGGTTTTATAGAAAAACCCAGAAAAACCAGAACATTCCAAAAATTAGGAAATTACACCCCCACGATCCTCGGAACGTACCGATCGCAACGGTACCACTCGTGCCCGTGTGAACAGCCCGGTTCACCCGCAGCGAGCGTCCGAAGAGAAAAGCCGAAACCCGTGCCGGAAATCGGAAATCACGCACGGAAAAAGTCGGGGAACGCCTCCGGGCCTCCGAAACGACTCCGGATCGCGCCGATCCGAACACGTAAGATGTCCGAAACAAAATTTCGGACACAATAGAGCCGAACGCTCCGAAAACCAGATCTGGGACCTACGAAGAAGGATCCGAAAGGTCCGGGATATTACATGTACACACCACGAAACCACCCGAGCCAGATGGCAACACCAAAACCGGAGCAGTGGTAAGCAATCTCTTCAGCTCCATGAAGCTCCGCTCACACTCCTCCGTCCAGACGAACGGCACCTCCTTCCGCGTAAGCCTGGTCATCGGGGCCGTAATACGAGAGAAATCCTGAATAAACCTCCGATAGTAGCCTGCAAGTCCCAAGAAACTCCGAATCTCCGTGACAGAACTCGGCCTCGGCCACTGCACCACCGCCTCGACCTTGGCCGGGTCCACAGAAACACCATCACCAGAAATAACATGCCCTAGAAAGTGCACCTCTCGGAGCCAGAACTCGCACTTGCTGTACTTGGCATACAACTGGTGATCGCGCAGGGTCTGCAATACCGCTCTCAAATGCTGCACATGCTCCTCAGCAGACCGCGAATACACAAGGATATCGTCCATAAACACGACCACAAATCGGTCCAAGTACGGACGAAGCACCCTATGCATCAAATCCATGAACGCCGTGGGGGCATTGGTGAGCCCGAACGGCATCACCAAGAACTCATAATGCCCATACCTCGACCGAAACGCCGTCTTCTCCACGTCCGACTCTCGGATCCGCAGCTGATAGTAGCCCGATCTCAAATCGATCCTCGAAAACACCTGGGCCGACTGAAGCTGATCGAACAAGTCATCAATCCGCGGCAACGGATACTTGTTCTTAACAGTCACCTGGTTCAACTGACGGTAGTCGATGCACAGCCTCAAACTACCATCCTTCTTCTTCACAAACAACACCGGCGCATCCCACGGGGAATAACTAGGACGAATATACCCCTTGGCCAGCAACTCCTGTAATTGCGCCTTCAGCTCTCGCAACTCGGCAGGCGCCATCCGATAAGGGGCCTTCGACATAGGTGCCGTACCTGGCACCACCTCAATCACGAAATCAATCTCTCGCTGCGGTGGCAACCCTGGTAGCTCCTCGGGAAAAACATCGGGGAACTCGCACACGACAGGAACATCCTCTACCTCAGGACCCTGCCGATCGACCGAAACCACGGATGCGAGAAAGCCCTGACAACCTGCATCAAGCAAACGACGCGCACGAATAGCCGAAATAAGCAAGCGGGAAGAGGAAGACCGAATACCTTGGAAATAGAAGGTGGGTCCACGAAGCTGTCGGAAGTAGACCTTCTTCGAGCCGCAATCCACCAAGGCATGATGAGCCTCAAGCCAATCCATGCCCAAAATCACATCGAAGTCCTGAAGCGGTAACGCATAGAGTCTAGCCGGCAAACTCCGCCCTTCCACCCACACAGGTACCTTCTCAAAACAGTACGGGGTGACCATGAAGTCACCAGTAGGCAACTCTACCGCCAAGTCACAGGACACCTCGGTCACTGGGTCCTCCACGCTCTGAGCAAAATCTTCCGAGATGAACGAATGGGAAGCACCTGAATCAAACAAAACACGAGCCGCACAACCCAAAATCGAAAGAGTACCTTCCACCAAATGCGATGTCTCAGCCTCTGCCCTGGTCATGTGAGTCACTCTACCTCGGGATCTCTGCCTCCCCACAGTAGCTGATCGCGATAACTGAGGAAACTGTCCCTGCTGATGGTACTGCTGCGGCTGTGCTGATGACTGCTGGGGCCGAAATTGCTGCTGCTGCTGCTGAAACTCGTGCGGCTGGCGCGGTCTCTGCGGACAGTCACGTGCCATGTGCCCTGGCTGGTCGCACCTGAAGCAAATCACGGGCGCCGAACACGGTCTGCCTGGGTGAGAACCACCGCACTTGGGACAACCGCCCCGAGCACCTGACACCGAACCCTGACGCTGCAAAGCTACGGACTGCTGATCACTGGCCGACGACTCCTGCTGTGACTGCCCCTTCTTACCCCGGCGTCTCCCGCCGAGGCCCGCCTCCTTGAGTAACTTCTTGAGCCTAGAGCCAAAGGATGAAGATTCTAGCACAGAAGCCACAGACTGCGTCGCCACGGAACCACCTGCCGAGAGCTGGACGGTACTCCGCTGCTGCACTGCTGACGGCTGGCCAAAACCTGCCTGCACCTGACTAGCACTGCCCTGCCCTCGAACCTTCTGCAAATCTCTCTCCAGTGCCGATGCTGCCTTGCACGCCGCATCCAAAGTGGTCAATCCTGATGCAAGAAGATGATGCCTCAGCTCTAGCCTCAGACCACCAACAAACTGATCAGTCTTCACCTCCTCATCTGCCATGATATGAGGAGCATAACAGCCCAACTCGATAAACCTGGCACGGTACTGCATCACCGACATGTCACCCTGAGTCAGCTCCATGAACTCACGCAACCTCTGCGACCTGACAAAGGACGGACAGAAGGCACGCTCGAAAGCCGTGACGAACTCCTGCCACGCAATCTGCCGAAGAGGACGAGACTGGAACACTGAACTCCACTCTGACGTCCACCAAGTACGGGCCGATCCCTGAAGACGATGAGTAGCCAACGCCACCTGTTCCTCCTCGGAACACTTCATCGCACTAAAAATCCACTGAACATCATCCAGCCACTCTCTGGCCACCTCAGGATCTGGCTGCCCACTGAAAGAAGGAGGCTGGAACAGCAAAAACTCCTTCAGCACGCGACCAGGACCACCACGAGCCCGGTCCTCACCACCATCGCCACCCTGCTGCTGATGATCTCCCTGCTGCCGCTGAAACACATACTCAAACATGCCTCGGAAGAAGTCGTCCATCCCTGGAGCTCTCGCATCTCCAGATACACCCTCGGAAACTGAAGCCCTGCTCTGCTCCTCTGGACCACCACTAGACTCTCCCTGCTGGGCACGAGTCCTCCTCCGTGGCGCCATAACACACCTGGCATCAAAGAAAAGCAACCGGAAATCAATAAAACACCCGACCCTAAGCCAGTCGCCGACTGTACATGACATTCATGGACCTTCTGTGAGCGACGTCACGCGGTTCGGAGTAGAGCGGGGATGCGTGGAAGAGGAAGAGAGCGGAGAGCGCGCGGGCTCCTTCTTTTTTGTTTGTTTTGTTTGCTGCAACACAGAAATGAGAGGAAAGAGAGAAGGGGCCACCACGGAAGATTGCTCCGGCGGGGCGAGCGGGACAAGTATGATATAGCAAAATATGGGGATTAAACGGCCATAGCGGGAAGTGACTCGCCGCGACCTCGGGGGGACGGGAATGATGCAAAAATTAAATAACAAGAATTGAAACGGCCATTGGGGAAGTTACTCGCCGCGGCCTCGAGAATATGAACAGAATATAACAGGATATAGAGAAAATATGAGAACAGAAATTTAAACGGCCATTGGGGAAGTGACTCGCCGCGGCCTCGATGATATGAGCAGAATATAACAGAATATAAAGAGAATATAAGAACGGAAATTTAAACGGCCATTGGGGATGTGACTCGCCGCGGCCTCGATGATATAAGCAGAATATAACAAGCATAAAGAGATTTATAGGAATAGAAAATTAAACGGCCATTGGGGAAGTGACTCGCCGCGGCCTCGATGATATAAGCAGAATATATAACAAAATATAAAGAGAATATAGGAAACAGAAATTTAAACGGCCATTGGGGAAGTGACTCGCCGCGGCCTCGATGATAAGATGTGATCGCCAGGGGCCAAAAGACCCCAAAATAAGAAGGTGATCGCGCCTACCTCAAGAGCGGGAGATGGCGGGTTGCTTCTTCCTCTCCTTCCGGCCGGCCGACGGAGAGGGCTTTCCTCGGGTACCCTTGCAAGACAACGACAAATAAATGACAAGTGGATTAGAAAGATGGAGGTGTAGTATTCGAATCCTTGCGATAAAAATAACGAAATGATGGCAAGACACACACCTGGTTGGTGTTATCTTTTAAACCCCTCTCGGACTCGAGTAGGAGGAAAATGAGGTGATGGATGTAAGAAGTGTAAGAGAAGAGGCCCCCTTGTGAAGGGGGATAGATGATGCAATATGATGAATGTAAAGGACTATGGAGAAAAAGGGGAAGAAAAGGCTTATTGTATGAGCCGAGGGTGAAATCCGGCGGAGCTCCGGCAGCGTGGGGACGACGTGGAAGCGCGGTGGATGAAGACGACCTTCCTCTCGCGAGCGTGAGCACCCGAGAAGCCGGCAGAACCTCCACCTACAAAAGAACCCACGGGTTAGAAAAATGACTCCGTAGCCTCTGGGCTGCGGCAGCCTATCGGATCACTGCTTAGCTCCCCTAGAACTGAGGGGGTGGGCCTCTATTTATAGGGCTCCGGAAGGTGGAGGCGTCCAGGACCCTGGACACCTCCATCAGGGCCGAAATAATATTTTATTCTATTTTTATTGATTTTTTTAGAATACTTTTATGGGGGCGTCCAGGGTCCCGGACGCCTCTAACAGGTCCACCGAAAACCGACGACTGCCGCACGCGGTTTGGCACAACGCGTGGTTTTGTGAGCGGCGCCTCGTGATTCAGAAATGGGCGCGTCCAGTCATCTGGACGTCTCTACATTTGGCTTTTTTCACACACGACAAACCGTCGTTCGGTGGGCGGCGCCCGTGAGGGAGTTTATGGAGGCGTCCAGGGGCTTGGACGCCTCAAAAATATATATATTTTTATTATTTTTTTGTCTTTTATGACAGGGCTGGCATTTTGAATTTTTATATTTGTTTTTTATGGAGGCGTCCAGGGGTCTGGACGCCTCCATTAATATGTATTTTTTTATTTTATTTATTATTTTTTTTGTGTTTTATATGCCAAAAAGATTTTTATTATTATTATTTTTTTGAAGGCGTCCAGGGGCCTGGACGCCTCCATAAATATATATATTTTTTATTTTGTTTAGGGCCCTGAGAAAATAAATAAATAATAAAAAAAAGAAATGAAAAAAATATGGGGGCGTCCAGGGGCCTAGACGCCCCCATTAAAATCGACCCGGGTCCTCAAACGGCGGCCGCCTGGCAGAACCTTCTGGGTTCCGGAACCTTCTGATGCGTCCGACGGGTGTTGATGCCGTCCGAATGCCGTGACGAAACGATTCCGGTTGCCGAAAAAGGCAGAAGAAGATCCAAGAAAAGGAAGCACTCGAGTGATTCAAAATGCGTAAGCCGTTGCGGGGCGTTGTATAGTAATATGAGACTTTCTCAAGAGACGTCAAGAATGGCGTGTCTACAGCTGCCCCGCCTTGGCGTCTGCTTTGCAAGGGAGCGACACGTAGTGGAATGGTATCGAAGTGGAGTGGAATGAAGTGGGAGCGGACTGATAAGTTGATGCCAAGGTGTGATGAGACACGCTTTTGACGTTACTGTTTGGAATCTTTCCTGGAGTTTCAATGAGACGACCTTGAAGAAGGTCTTTCAAATATTGACGGTTGCTTGGACGGAGATCAAATAAGGGAGGGTGAGATGTGCGCTCAGGCACGAAACAAAAAGGGACCAACTTCTCGGTGTGGAAGTACCTGGGTCATAAACCGGAGGTTTCACCTTTGGGGAGCGTTTACCAGCCAATGTGGAAGTGCTGCGGCCAAGGTGGGTCAAAAAAGGTAAAGGAATATCTGAGGGTCTGTCCAAACAAGGGTCTCCTTTGGAAGAGCAGCGTCGGGCTGTCTCAAAGAAACTCAGTATTTCATTCAGAGTGGAATATCTCACATTTGTGGGAATTGGAGCACAACGGCTTTCACAATCGAATCACTTGAATGATCTTCCGCAATAAATCAAAGTCCTATATGAATGCATGCTGGGTTTAAAGAAAAATTTAAAACAAACAAAAATAGAAAATAGCCAAGGATAATATTGTCAACTTGTGAAGGACGGGTCAGGATACCGACCCGGTGAGCTGATACTGGGCTGGGGCCCGTTTATCCGCGCACCAACTCACTGAATGGAACCGTCGTCCCCATGCTACCACAAGTTAACGGCCTATCCGTACAGCCTAAATTCCTCCGGGATCATCACCGTTTTTGTTGAAGGGGAACTCAGATCCCGGATTCGTTCGGGCCGCAAGGTCCTTGACATGTTCCAGTAGCGTAGGTATCAAATACTATGATGCATGAGATGGTGGGACCAACCAATGAAAGGTGGGACAGGACAAAGACGTCCGTTAGCCAAACCTGCACAGATTAGCAAATGTTAACAACATCAGAAAGTAGCAGAATCACAGCAGAATCGCACCACAATGGAAAGGAGATCTAGCCAAAATCCTGACGTGGACAATTGATGTGACATGTTTCGTCCTGTAGCGCCCTACCCTTCCTATAAGAACTCCCCTTAGGCTAGTTCATTCAAATGCACCAAGGTGGGTTTTGGAAACTCAGGAGAGGAAGGAGAGGAGAGTTTGGAGCTCAGGATGGAAGGAGAATCTTCCCGCGTTATGAAGAGGAGCAAGCCTAGCAGCGAGATTAGGCGACTTTCCGACCTCGAGGGTCATCTGAGTGGGACGATCATGTCGCATATGGTAAGCCGACTCTTTTCAAACTTCTGCACGTGAACCTTCTTCTTACTTCCTTCATTTCTTCTTCCTTCCTCTCCCAGCCATATCCACTCTTCCCAGGCCCGAGGAAGTTTTCCAAGCTGCCATGGCTTTCAAAGCTGACTTCCAATATCTCCATTGGCATGAGGGCCATACTCTCGAAGTGGCATCTGCAAGGGCTCCTTATTCACGCCAAGCATTACGAGAAGATTCGTATGGACTGGGCGGCTATGGGCGCGCTAGTGGAGGTCTGGCATCCCCAGACCCACACTTTTGTCTTCCCGACCTTCGAGGTGACCATCCTCCTCGAGGAGGTGGAACTTCTGCTTGGTTTGAAGAAATTCAAGAGCGACGGGAAGGTGAAGGCTATGCGGATGCTGACACGGGGTACTTCTGAAAGCGTCCTTGGAAGCTTCATGCCGCCCGACGCAGCTAGAAAGGTCCGTACTCAGAAGGGGATCGATCTCCAAAAGCTTGCGGAATGGGTCATGGACGCCCTGAGAGGGTCACCAGACGATGACTATTTGGAGGGAATCATGAAGGGGTTCACCATTTGTCTGGCGGGTGCTCTCTTGTTCCCTTATACCGACAACATAGTGGAGGAAGACCAGCTGAGTGCTATCTGCGGGATCTGGCGTGGAAAGAGGGTGGGACCCGCCGTCCTTGCCTATCTTTACAGCGGCCTTACCGCCTCGAGCATGGGTAAGCCTCCATTTGGTTGTGCACTTGTCTTGAACTGCTGGCTGGATTTGCATTTCAAATTCGACCACCGCGAGGGAATGCCAACCGTTTCGAAGCTCTTCCAACAAAGCCCGCTTCACCATATAGCCGACGTGTTAGGCTTTGGTGGTACTGTAGTGAACCGCGTTCCGTGGCTGAAGAAACGTGAAGACTGGCGGTCTCACTTTCGCACCGTGACACAAGGCTTCTTCACTTGCGCACCGACATGTTTGCTTTCGCTTGATCTCCTCATGAGGCCTTCTCCCGAAGTTGATCTTCAACTGATCGGCGCGACCGAGTTTGTTCTTTACAACGCGCATCGGTGCTGCCTCCAGATTGGCATCCCACGCCATTCGTTCCCGCCACCGACTGGCATCGTTCCTTTGAAGAAAAGGGAGTTGGGCACTGAAGCGGACGCGAAGGAAGCGAAGGCCATTAAAGCTCCCTGGAAGACAAGTGTTGCGGGAAAGGCCTTAGCGCACGTGGTGGAGGAATACGAGCCGTGGAGGGCTTATGTAACCGAACTGGGGAAGTTAAGGCCTAAAGCGCCCAAGCCCCTGATGTAGTTCACTCTGTTTTTTCTGATGGAATAAAATCTGGCATGGATGTTTCGGACCCCCGTCCCCTTAATTATTATCTTTTTTATGGTTTTCCTTTTTCTTTGTATATATATATATATATATATTTTTTTTTATTTTATTTTGTTTGGATTAAGTGCGTATTCTAAACCCCCCTTTTATTTATATATATATATTTTTTTTTTGAAATTCTTATTGTGGGGGCGTCCAGGAGCCTGGACGCCCCTATCTTTGATTTTTTTTTTTTTTATTATTATTATTATTATTTTATTTTTTGTTTGTTTGTTTTTTTTTTTTTTTTTTTTTGGGGCGTCCAGAGATTTGGACGCCCCTAAATTTTTATTTTATATTTTTTTTAATTTTTTCTTGTAGGGGCGTCCAGACGCTTGGACGCCCCTAAAATTTTGAATTTTGAGAAAAAAAAAAAAATATATATAAAAAATAAAAAAGGTGGGGGCGTCCAGGCGCCTGGACGCCCCAAATAAGATGGTTTCTATATATAAGGGCTGCCCCCCCCCCTTTTGCTCATTTACTGTTCATCTGACGACCCAGTCACCCAGACGACCTATTCTTAGTCCCCATGGAGCGAGGAGGATCGAGCCAGTTTCCAGGGAAGCGAAAACGACTTGCTCGTCGTGCGAGGAGGTTGAGGGATGATGCCGAGGAGGCTGCAGCAGAGGAAATTGCTGCGGAGGAGGGGATGGAGGTGCCTCTCCTGGCCGCGGAGGCTGCTGCGGATGCTGGTGACGCGGGAGATGACGATCACGACCCGGTAAGTACCTCGGAATCCTCACTCTGTGGTTCAATAGGCTAAAATGGGTGTGCGAAAGGCTGTGAGAGAGAGGCGGGTAGTGAGAGAAGGAAGCGTCCAGGGACCTGGACGCCTCCATTTTTTTTTTTTTTTAATTTTCGTAAATAATAAAATAAATTTAAAAAATAGGGAGGCGTCCAAGGCCTAGGACGCCTCCATAATTATATATATTATACATATATTTTTTTTATTTTTGTTTTTTTAGATTTTTTTTTTTTGAAAAAGGAATAAAGAATATAGGAAGGAGGCGTCCAGGGGTCTGGACGCCTCCAAAAATATATATATGTATTATTATTTTTTTTTTTTTTTTTTAAAATAAAATAGTATATACAGTGTTATTGTTGATTACTGTTCATGATGCTGATGTGTTCTTTGTTGGTTTTGTGGTTTGCAGGGCGTGATGAAGGGCCGGATCAGCTGGTCCTTGGTGGTGGCAGCATACCGTGGGCTGCCGGATTTCCAAAGGGCGCGTGTGGACGCCATGGGCTTTGGAGCTTTCCTTAGGATCGAGCCCTT
>JAHNEJ010002357.1:0-146079 GCA_022559845.1 Amorphophallus konjac
ACAAGGATGGGGCTGTCAACAGGGACGTAAGGTCCAATGTTGGGGGTAGAGATCGACCGATCTCGCCGATGATGACGAGGGTCGAAAAGGGTTTGTTCATCGACATGGGTCACATGCCGAAGCAAAGATGAGGTTATTAACAAGGATGTAAGGTCCAAGTTATGGACAGAGATCGACCGATCTCGTCGATGATGACGAGGGTCAAAGAAAAGGGTTTGTTAAAGTATTCCCGGTGGGACTTTGATGACTGTCCCCTCCGGAGTTTTATTGGGTGGAGAATAGGAGAGGCATTTGGGAATTACCACTTTACCGACTCAAGCGCCCTTTCGGGTTTTCGCCGAAGCCAGCCCCCTCTTGCTTTTGCCCACGCGCCCTTTCGGGTTTTCACGTGGCGGGGTACCCGATTTTGCCTGCGACGCCCTTTCGGGTTTTCGCCACAGCCGGGTTATAGCCATTTTTGCACTTGTCCCGATATGGGGGCGAGTCTGGCGGGGTATCTCTATTTTTAACCCCAATTTCTCTTTTCTTTTTTTTATTTGGAATGTGATCCGAGAGAGGGTAACTTGATCAGGGCGAGATGCCACTAACCAAGGAGAAGTAGCTTGATTAGGGTGGAAAGCCTCTAGCCAAAGAGAAATAGTTTGATTAGGGCGGAATGCCACTAACCAAGGAAGAGTAACTCGACTAAGGTGGAGTGCCATTAACCCAGGCAAAGTAGCTCGATTAGGGCGGAATGCCGCTAACCAAGGAAAAGTAGTTCGGTTAGGACGGAATGCCGCTAACCAAGGAAAAGGTAGCTCGATTAGGGCGGAATGCCACTAACCCAAGAAAGGGTAGCTCGGTTAGGGCGGAGTACCACTGACCAAGGAAAAGTAGCTCGATTAAGGCGGAGTGCCACTAACCAAGGAAAGGGTAGCTCGGTTAGGACGAAGTGCCACTGACCAAGGAAAAGTAGCTCGATTAAGGCGGAGTGCCACTAACCAAGGAAAGGGTAGCTCGGTTAGGGCGGAGTGCCACTGACCAAGGGGAAGTAGCTCGGTTAGGGCGGAGTGCCACTAACCAAGGAAAAGGGTAGCTCGATTAGGGCGGAGTGCCACTGACCAAGGGGAAGTAGCTTGGTTAGGGCGGAGTGCCACTAACCAAGGAAAAGGGTATGCTCCGACCGATCACTCGGGGTGTGTCGGCTGTGCCGCATGATACAGCTTAATGTGTTTTCCGTTGAGGGGAGAGAACTGGACGGCTCCTTTGTGGTCTACAAGGACGTAGGCACCCCCTTCATATACTCGGCGGACGATATACGGTCCGACCCAGTTTTCGACCAGTTTCCCTTTGGGGTTAGAGGCCATCACTTCTCTTCTTTTGACCATCACCAGGTCTCCTTTCTTGAACTCTCGACCCTTGACTAACTTGTCAAAAGCACGGGCCATGCGAGCTTGGTAGAGTTGGATGTTTTGTTGCGCCTGGAGGCGTTTTCCTTCGAGCTCAGCGAGCTCTTCCAATCTTCTTTCTGCGTTGGTCTGCTCACCGCTGACTAATCCGTGCTGGATGGCAACTCGCAATAAAGGAACTTCAAGTTCAATCGGCACCACAGCTTCCGACCCATAGACAAGGGAGAAGGGTGAACAGCCGGTTGGGGTCTTGTAGACAGTACGATAAGCCCAAAGTGCTTTGTACATCTTTTCTTCCCAATCCTTTTTGTTAGACTTGACAGTCTTCGCCAATAGTGTGCACAAGGTCTTGTTAAAGGCCTCTGCTAGTCCATTAGCTTGAGGGTTATAGGGGGACGATGTCCTCCAGTCAATTTTGTATTTGTCGGCCAGCCGATAAACCTTCTGGTTCCGCAAATGGCTGCCGTTATCAGAGATGATTCGGCTGGGGATCCCGAACCGAAATATTACATTCTGCCGGAAGAATCTTGCAACTAGTTCTCCGGTCACATCTCTTAGTGCTACTGCCTCCGCCCACCTGGAGAAATAGTCTGTAGCTGCTAAGATGTATTTGCACCCTGATGAAGATGCTGGAAGTGGCCCTACCACGTCCGTGCCCCACTGAGCAAACGGCCAACTTGGTAGAGTGGGATGTAGTGGCACTGGGGGTCTCCTCGCCACATTAGCATGCTCTTGACATTTCTGACAAGCCTTGGCGAACTTGCAGCAATCGTTGAATATAGTGGGCCAATAGTAACCCAATTTCTTTATCTCTATCTTCATTTTCGGGCCGGCCTGGTGTGCCCCAGCTGATCCTGCATGAACTTCTTGCATCACCTGTCCCGCTTCTGTTGAAGACAAGCAACGGAGTAGGACTTTCCTTCGGGCATTTGCCATAATTCGGAACAAGGTCCCGCTTCTCATCTCGTAAGAATCCTTGATCCTCAGGAGCTTCATTCTTTGTTCCTTTTCTTTTGGAAGTTGCTGGTGTTGAAACCAGCGTAGGAGATGCTCTCGCCAGTCGGGCTGCTGAACCCCTTGGATGACTGCTACCTCCATCTATTCTTCGTCGGCCAGAACCTCTGTTACGCTGGGGACCTGTCGGCGGTTGATCACTGATATATTCAGGCTTGTGTCTGGCGGGACTGCCAATGAACTGGCCAACTTAGCGAGGGCGTCTGCCTGAGCATTCCGGCCTCGATTGATGTGCTTGATGCTGATGAAGTAGAATCTTGATATCAGGCGAGTTGCCAACTGGTGATAGGGGAGGAGCTCTTGCTTTCGCACCTCGAACTCTCCTTCTAGCTGTTTTATAACTAGCATGGAGTCTCCGAATGCTTCCAGCATCTGAATTCCCATGGACAGAGCAATCTGCAACCCGATTATCAGGGCTTCATATTCTGCTTCATTGTTTGTGCATTGTTTGTTTATGGAGCAGGAAGTATGCACCACTTCTCCTTCTGGGGACTTCAAGACTATGCCTGCTCCTGCTCTGACCCTGGATGATCCGGTAGCAGAGGTGTCAATTCTGGAAGCGCCATCAAAGTATAGCTGCCATGAGGAAGGCTGCACTTGGGCGGCTTCTAGGGTCTCATCCTCGGGAAGTTCCGGTTCCCACGGGCTTTCTCCGGGTATCGGATGTTCAGCAAAGAAATCTGCAATAGCTTGACCTTTGATGGCTTTGCGCGGTACGTAAGAGACATCAAACTCCATAAGGATTACCGCCCATTTACCCAGGCGGCCTTTGAGTGCTGGCTGGGACATGATGTATTTAAGGGGATCCTCCTTGGACACCAAGCTGATTTCATGCGACAACATATAGTGCCGGAGCTTTTTGACTGCGAAGACTAGTGCCAGGCAGATCTTCTCAATATAAGTGTATTTTTCTTCAGTTCTGACCAGTCTCCGACTGAGGTAATAGAGGGCTTGCTCTTTCCCTTCTTCATTGTTCTGGGCTAGCATTGCCCCCAGAGATTGTGTGTAGCTGCTATATACAGTATCAACGGCCGTCCTTTCACCGGTGCGCCCAATACTGGAGGAGTCTTCAGATAGTCTTTTAGCTTGTCAAAGGCTGTCTGGCAATCTTCATCCCAATAAAAGGGAACATCTTTCATCATCAACTTGTGAAACGGCTGGCATCGCCCCGACAAATTGGAAATGAAACGCCGGATGTAAGCCAAGCGGCCTTGTAGTGACCTCAGCTCGGAGATGTTCCTTGGTGGAGGTAACTCCTGAATTGCCTTGATCTTTGCGGGGTCTATCTCGATCCCCCGATATCGGACGACGAAGCCCAAGAATTTTCCGCTCGACACTCCGAACGCACATTTCATAGGATTCATTTTTAGCTCATGCTGCCTCAGCCTCTGGAAAATAATCCGGAGGTCTTGCAGGTGATCTTCTTTTCTTCTGGTTTTGACCACCAGGTCATCTATGTAGCACTCGACCTTGTGGTAGAGCAATTCATCAAAGATTTTGGTCATTGCGCGCTGATAGGTTGCGCCAGCATTCTTCAGTCCGAATGGCATTCTCTTGTAATGATAAATGCCTTTAGGAGTTCGGAAAGCAGTATGGACCCGGTCATGCTCCGCAATCCAAATCTGGTTGTAGCCGGACGACCCATCCATGAATGACAGGGCTTCATGGCCGGTTGTAGCATCGATCATGACCTCGGTTATTGGCACCGGGAAGTCATCTTTAGGGCAGGCTTTGTTTAGATCTCGGAAGTCGACACAAATCCGGATCTGTCCATTCTTCTTTTTCACGGGGACGATATTCGCCAGCCATGTGGTGTACTGATTTTCTTCAACAAATCCCACATCAATGAGCTTGTCAACTTCAGCACAGATTCGGGTGATGAGCTCTGGCCTCGTACGCCGCGGCGGTTGCTTCACCGGCTCGGCTTCAGGGTTGATTGCCAGCTCATGTTGTGAGACGGCGGGACTTAGACCCGGCATCTCTTTATAAGTCCAGGCGAAGCAATCCCGGTATTCTAGCAGTAGTTGAATGTACAGCTCCCGTTCTTCCGGGGCTAGTTGGGCACTGAGGAAGGTAGGCCTAGGGTCCTTCTCATTTCCCAGGTTGACTTCTATCAGTTCATCGACTGTGGCTTGGCCTCCGTCTTCTATCTCCGGAGGTGCCGGTTGGAGGTCGACGAAGTCTGGAATACCATCTTGAGGGTCGAGTACTTCGACTTCCTCGTCAGACACCGCCAAAGCTTCATGGGGTCTCTTGATCTCTTGTGCTAGCGACTGTGTGGATGGATCCATTGATACTTCCATTGCCGTTGCAGCTCCTGAGGGTGAGGGAGCAGCTTCAGTGCTTGTAGATGAGGTTGCAGCCATGACAGGCCAGTAGTTGTTTGCCGCCGGACTCGGACAGCATATTGGATTTGTAGCAGAAGCTGAGGGAGTCTCGCCTTCTGGGATAGTTGTATCTTCCACAGAAGTGGCTTTTTCTTTTCTGGTAGCCGGCTCCCCTTGATTGGAGTAAATCGAGGCTCTGTTGACTGGCAGAAAGGGTGTTGAAGTCGTCATTAGCATGACCCCTGCGGAGGGAGAGACTTCTGCTTCTTTGAGCATCTTCGGCTTCGCTGCTGCTAGCCGTATCAAATTCGGCTTGAAAGGCCGCTCCTTCCGGACGGACCTGCTCCCAGCATCGGCAGGAGATCAAGGTCTCCATTTGTTGATTCCCGGATAGGGTTAATTCAGCATGTTCGGCTTCCGCCGGATATTCATCAAAGGTTGCCCCCAGAGGGCTATCTTCAGTTGGATAGAAGGTGGAGATGGTATCCACCTCGTACCGCCCACTGTAATAGTAGTCTTCCAGGGTGAAGCCCAGACCCGGATGTTGAGAGACACGTCTCATTTCTTTGTCCAGATTTACAGGATACCACATCTTCTGGAAAGCTTCCTTGCGTTTTTGAGGCTGATCGGGAGGGATGTGTTGCTTTTGAAACATCCTGGCCGTCCGATCAGTGGTGAATGCCAGGCCCTGCACAGGAACCCGTGGGTTGGCTAGATCTTCAGGGAGGCTGCAGTCTGTGTCTTCCTGAGTGGGATGCTCCTCGGTTGTATAGAATAAGCTGCTGGGCCCATCTTCCTGTGCCACCTCCCAAGCTTTGAAAGGTTCGACAGTGGGACCATCAAGGCCGGAGACTGGCTTGGTGAGGCCGGCCGGGACTGCGATGCGGTCGTGCTGTCGGTCAACATGCACTTCCTTAGCTTTGGGGTATAATGCTGGGGGTGTCACCCTGCCGACATTTCCAGAAGCCGTGATGTGGGAGACCACCTTCGGCTTGATATATCCGCGCGGCGGTGGTGGATACCAACCGTCACCCGATCTATTCTTCGATGCCCCTACGGGGGCTTCAGTTTTAGAAATCTTCCGGGGAGACCCCGTATACAGATTGGCGTCCGCCAAGTGACACTCAAACACCTCGAATGGGTGGATGTCAGCAAATATCCTTTCCTCCTTCCCCTGGAGGCTGTATTTGATGCATTGGTGGAGCGTGGAGGGCACCACCAAGTTTTCATGCAGCCATGGGCGGCCGAGCAGTGCTTTATAGGAGGTGCGAGAGTCAATGACGTGAAACTGCACCGTTGTAGTGAAATCTGCCAAAGTCAGTGTGAACTCTGCCACCCCCATAGATACTTCACATTTCTGGTTGAAGCCAGCGATACGCATATCCCCGACTTTTTCGAGATGCACATTGAAGTGGTACCTCTCGTATATTCTATATGGCAGGATGTTGACTGCTGCGCCAGGATCGACCAGAATCCGGTTCAGTTCTCTTCCATTCAGGTGCCCTTTCATATATAGCGGCCTGTTGTGACTGGCAGTAGGCAGTAGCATGTCTTCTGGAGAGAAGGTCATACTGGCTTCTGGTATAGCCTCAGCTATGCAGGTTTCAAACTGGGCAGGCGTCTGCAGAGCAGTAATGATTGCCTGTCGAGTTTCTTCACTCAAAGAGAGAATTTCCCAGATCGTAAAACGAGCAGGGAGCTTCTTGAGCAGCTTCATTATTCGGCTTCCAGCCCGGACATTGGAGAGCTTCATCTCCTCAACCCATCTGGGCTTAGGAAGGTTTTGATTTGTGGGTCCAGACGGACCTGCTTCATCTTCCTCGGACTCGGCACCCTCTTGACTGGCACCGACTGTCGGGTCTTCTTTATTGGTTGCTGTAGGGCAAGCCCCATCTGCATTTACATCTTCAGTAGATTGCACTGGCCGAGGGTGATTGACCCCGGGTGTAGGGTTAGCGTCTTGACAAGGCTGCTTCCCCTTTGACATCTTCACGAATTCAAGGAATGGAGGGACTGTCTTGCCCCCAGTCTTGCTGTATAGACCTGACGGAGGAGGGATTTGGACTCCCTTAACTTCCGGCGGGGGTGTCTTGTAGGGTTGCTCCCCTCTGAACATAATGTTGTGATTGGGTGGTGGCTGGCGCCCCCATTTCCGGCCTGACCGAGTGGCATGTGCAGCAGTTGCGGCTTCGGCCTTGCCTCCCCCAGCATGGGGTGTGAAGCAAATGTCTTCTTCTTCTTCTTCTCCTGGTAGGCTGAAGAGTGCTGACAGGGTATTGCAGGAGACGACCTGTGTTTTATGGGCCCTAGGGGCCTTTCTCTTCTTCTTCTTTTGCTTTTTCTTCTTTTTGATTTCCGCAGGCGCTTGTCCCCAGAACAGGTTGCTCTCTTGAGGTGGTGCTGCTTCAGCTTCATCCCCTTGCTTGAGCGAGAGTTGCTCCAGCTCTAGCCATGGGACGTGGTCCCGTACCAGCAGAGGTTTTAGTTCGGGCTGTACATATTCCTCTAGCCCTTCAATTAAGTGTTGCAATCGAAGGACCCCAGGGTTGGTTTCCTTGATTACTGGCAGCGGAGTTTGTCTCCTCCTGTTGGGTGTATATATTCTGATAGCTGCAGGTGGAGTGACCCATACGGGCGCTACCACTGGCGGAGCAGGCCGAGGTGTAATGCCACGGATATGTGCCCCCTCTTTTGGGCGGGGTGCCCTCTTCTTCTTGTGCTTCACAGGGACTTGCTGCCACCCCTGCTGTTCCTTCACGGGCTCCAGGAAATGGATTTCGTAGGTGCTCCGTGTGCTTGCTTCAGAGATCTCCTCAGGTAACGCCTGGTAGAGGGAGATCATGTTGACTGCTGCTCTTCGGGGAGGAGCTTCATGTGGCTGAGGAGGGTCTACTTTGTACTCTCCCAGCTCTATTTCATTCTTCTTCACCATTCCTTCAATGATGTCTTTGAAAACATAACAGTCTTCGATTGAATGTCCCAACATCTGGTGATAGGGGCAGAATCTTGGACTGTCTCTTCTTTTGAGGTCCTCTGGTCTTCTTGGCTCAGGCAGAGTGACCATACTGTATTCTGTTACCCAGTCAAACAGGATCCGGGTCTTATCCTTAGGAAAGGAATAAGCCTTCTTCATTTTGTCCCTCAACGAAGGACCTTCTTTGTCATCTGGAGCTTTCGCAGGTTGCGGGGGAGCCGCTTTCTTGCCTTTCTCCTTCTGTTGTTCGAACGCCTTGATATCAAGCGCATTCGCTTCTTTAGGTGTGGGACGCCGTTCCGCCGCCTTGCCTTTCTGGGCTGTGCTGGCAGCTGACGGCGGGACGGGCTTGGCTAGAAAAGCCTCTACCTCGGCCACCACATTATTCAGCCGGTCGAACGACCGTATTTCCATCCCGATCATTTTTTCCAAGACCTCCCTCCTGAGATTTTGCTTACATATTTGCACAGCGTCCTCCTGATGCGGGGGCTGCTTACATCTCATTCCGAGGTTCCTCCACCTCTTGATGTAGTCAAGGGCGGTCTCATCTGCCCTTTGTTTTGTCGAATAGAGTTCGGCCACTGTGACCTCCCTCTCTGTGACATGGAATCTTTCCCTGAATTTCCTCTGCATATCTGACCAGTCATTGATTGACCCGGCCGAGAGGCTGGAGTACCATTCAAATGCGAGCCCCGTCAGCGAGGACCCGAAGAACTTCAGCAGATATGACTCGTCGGTGGACAGATCACCCATAACGGTCATATAATATGCAATATGTTCTTTTGGGGAACCTTTCCCGTTGAATTTGTCAAATTTGGGCGGCTTGTTGACTCCCGGGGGAAGTCGCTTAGCCGCATGGTGTTGCGGGTAGGGCACCCGGTAGGCATCGAATGCGACGTAGTCGCCTTCACTCTTCTCTGCGAGCTTCAGCTCGATCATCCTCTCCACCATCATCCGGCTCACGACCGTGGGGTCGACTGGCTCCGGATAGAAGTGTGCTGGCTGCAGGTACGGGGTGACCAGGGTGGTCGCCTGTGGAGGATGCAGCAGCGGGGGTGTTGGGTGCACCTGAGGAAGCACCGGAGGTAGCAGCGGCTGAGGCTGTGGTGGCCGCTGTTGTGCTGTCATCACAGTTGGCTCTGACGGCTGGGGTAGTGTGTAAAGTGGTGGAGGGTCGTCTCGACGAACCGCTCCCCGGGATGATTCACCTTGGACTTCGGGTGGTTTGGAGGCTGATGAGTGTTCAGTTTTCTCCATCAGCTGTTTCTTCAGGGAATCTATTTCCCGTTGATATCTTTGCAGCAGCATCAAGACTGATGGGTCTATAGTGGTGGGGACACCTTCTGTTGTTTCCCCGGACGTGCCCTCGGGCAGGATATCGAGGAGTACGTCGTCTTCTTCTTCCGTCGTTACCACATTAGCGGTCAAGACGGGGGCTTTGTCATCCCAGTGGAGGTATGACTGGGGCTGTTTCTCTTTCATCGCTGTCAGAAGCCCTCTTGCTGCTTCTGTCCTGCGGGTAGCTGGTCCCGGCCGTACGGCCAACTGAGCCAGTTCTTGGGAGTCTTCAGGAAGCTTCCCATATCGGCTGGACACGCCAGCCATGTTGCAAGTGAAAACCTGCATCCTCCTTCTTTGTCGATGGACCCTCCGCCTTGCTTGTTGCGGGAAGGTCAGCCTCTCGAACACAGAAATTCTTCTTCTTTCTTCCCGCTCGGGGAAGGCTTCATCGGCTTTGATCTCAGAGCCGTCATTGTGTCCGTTGTCATCGACCGACGACATCCTCATTATATCCTCCATTTCTTCTTCATCTGCCGTTGATGGGCAGTAATTTTCTTCAGTGGCGACTGTCTGCATCAGCCGCTGCTGTCCGAGTGAGGTGTTACCCAATCCTCGGAAATAGCTTCTGACCAGGCAGGCCATTTCTTCTTGACCCCGTTCTTGATGTAGCACGGGGGAGAGTGGTCGACCTCCAGCAGGAGGAATGTAGGCCAGTCGAGCTCTGTCAGCTGGCTGTTGGAACCTTCGCCCCGTGGCAGGGACGTTGGCTTGACGGGCCACAGCCCGGAAACTTCTGTGACGCGGAGGATCCGCAACCACCTCTTCTTCATTCATCAGAGACAAACCCCTTTCTCTTCTCGCTCTCGCCTCGTCGTTCATAGGACGATGGCGGGTGGGCGTTGGATGGTAGGCAGGTTGGGTCCGCTTGGGAACCCACACCTGTTTGAATTTCCTCGGCCTGAGCGCCGGGTTTTCTTGGCCATGGTGGCCGGCTTCTTCTCTTTCTGCCCTCCTTCCAGCGAGAGCTTGATAGTTGTTGTAGACAGGGACGTTTGGGATGACGCGATCTGGGGTCACCCGTGCCATGCGCCCGTTGAGGAAGACACGCATGCCTCCCACCAGCATTGATTTTCCGGACTGAGAGACAGTTCCGGTGATCACGGCAGTGTTCTTGCGAGCCTGGCGACGCTGACGTCCTCCAGGGGGCTTGTTGATATCAGTGGGATGCATCACCCGTACCAGGTGGTGCACCAGGCAGCTAGCGGCCGGAACCGGGTTCTTGAGCGAATCACCGCGACAGGGGGCCTTCAGAGGCTCCATTTCCTTCACAGCTTCCTTGACGGGTTCCGTGGCTTCGACTTCCAGCATGTCGACAAAGGCCAACCCCAAGAAGTTGGGGAAGCCCACAGCAGGAGGAAAGCTACCAAACTCCATGGGCACCGCCAGGTACCCTTGCGCGTGTCTGGCGACGATCGCAGGACTGAAGCCGACGCCGGTTACCCCGTGAGTCGTCATTGTTTGCACTCAAATATCAAACAAGGCGATAATCAGTAGCCTTTGAGAGGGCTTCGAAGCCCGAATATCTCGACAAAGAGATGAAAGGTGACACCAGTCCCACCGGGCGTGCCAGACTTGTTTCGCGCATCTTTTCCTTCTCTTTTACTTTTCGTTTTGCCTTTTTGTTCACGTGTCGATCAACCCATTAACTAACTTGTAGTCAACTGATTGATTGACGACGCGGGCGTGCCAGTCACATGCGTGACGATTCTATTGTGCGCTCATTCTGACCCATGTCGGGCGAATGTGAGGTTCGGTCGGGACCAGCAGTCCGCCATACCATAAAGGCTATGGCGTTAATTACATCCCCCACGAGGAGGGAACACCTTTGATTAATTGCCGAGATAGCGGGCTGTCGAAGCCGGAAAAAAGGAACTACATGATGATTATTAGTTGAGGGACTTGCATCCTTCTGTGATTAGCGTAAGAAACCATCCCATAAGTGGGAAAAGGGTTAGAATGATGCGACGACACGATTCGGAACAGAACCGGTGCAGTGCGTGCGAAGACAGGGATCAAAACGCTTGAAACGGCGCCATAACCGTAGGTAAAGGGGTAGGTCGTTAAAACGGCGCGGGAAGCCGGGGCGCGCCGGGAAGACCGCGCCGGGAATGGCGCGCCGGGAAGAGCGCGCCAGGAAGGCCGCGCCGGGAAGGGCGCGCCGTTTTAAGGCGTGATCGCGCATGAACGCGCCGAATTAACCCGACTTCAAGGAAACAGGAGCTTCGTTAGTTTATTCATGGATTTATTAAGATTTTGAATGGTTTTGAGACTTTATTAAGTCAATTGTTCGTGGAATCGGTGCCGCGTCATTTAAAGGCCGAGTCACGGGCTCGCGTGAGGCGATTGTTCCGAGCTTAACTCGTTCGAGCCGAAATTTCGGCAGCATCTCCCCATCCCAAAGGATGGTCGGGGAGACGCAGGGAGTACTCACGTGGCGGAGTAAACCCCTAAAGAGCCGGGTGGCACAACGGCGGCCGGCAGACCCGAACGGATAGGGAGACCCCGAGGGCTAGCCTGCTAGGGGTACCGAGTCCGTGGGTAACGATGAGCGAGTGAGGTGACTCGATACGGGAGCGAAAACCCCGAGGGCTAGCCTACGAGGGGCATGCGACCCGAATCACCACACTACTCGAATCGGAACGACCGAGTAGAGAAGGGAACCCCGAGGGCCAGCCTACGAGGGGCACACGCGTCTCACGGCCACCACAAAGTCCCTTAGAGACTGTGGATTTGAGATGTCGGGACTAACCCGTTTATTATTCACTCATTAGTCCATGGGAGATTCATCACTGCTGGACGGTCCCCAGTGGACAGAGTGCTGTCAAAACGGAACAGTGGGGGATGTTCCCCCTCCCCGGGTTACCGATCCGCCCTAGTGAAACAGTAGAACGGGGCTGTGAGATCGTTCGCATAACCAACAGGCCGGAACTAATGCCTGTAGATATACGTGCGTTCATGCATATGCATGTTCATAAAGCAGCGAAATATTCGTCAAGAAATATTCAGAAAGTAATGACTGGAGTGTAGGGGCACCCATATTTCCCTCTGTTCATGGTCAAGAACAGAAAGGGTATTGCGAGGGCGGCCCAGACAGGTTGAAGGAACCCATATGTCGACCCACCTTACACGGTGAATATTCCTAGCATTCGATCGGAAGAGAAAACCCCCGGGGAGGGGAATCAATGTAGCCCTTGCCATAGCAGGGCATAAAGCGTCGGGAAGACGAAACAGGAAGGAAATCATTCACACATGAAACCCACGGTGCTCTGCATTCATCCTCCACGGCGCCGGCATCATCGCACGGCACCGTTTCACCGGCTGTAAGAAGAAAAGGGGGATCTAACAGGGAAGAAAGAGAAGCGTGGCATTTGGCCAGAGACTCACATTCCATTCCTATTCATTCATATGAAAAATACAGACAGACAAGTAGAGAATATACATTCCGGCACCGGCGTTGTCGCTCGGCCGCCGTTTCCATTAACAGAAGAATCCTATTACGATGAGAAGAGGGAAAGAAAATCATCGTGAGGGAGGGGAGGTGAGGCTCATATCATCGCCCCTCCCCTCCTTCACTTACATTCTGCCAGGAGGAAGAAACTCAAAACGGAGCAGAGGGGTTCGCCGGATGAAACACGAACAAACCCACCTCGATAGATAAGAACGGGCGTTCTTCTTCTCCGATTCCGGGAGACTCTGGTGGAGCGGGATGAGGGCCGCCGAGAGCTCGGGCAGAGAACTCGTCCGATCGAAACACTCCTGGACCTCCCCCCTTTCTTTCTAATTCCCTTTTCTTTTCTTTTTGATTCCGCTCCCTCCTTGATCGGATCCCCCTTGATCTCCTCTCCTCTCCTCTTCTCTTCTGTCGACAGGCTATATATAGCCTTGGGGTTAAAACGGCGCCCCAGGAAGAAGCGCGTCGGGTTGACGGCGCCGGGGAACACCCCTATTGGCCTTTGCGCGCCGGATTGACGGCGCCGGGGAACACCCCCTTTGGTTCTTGGCGCGCCGGTTTGACGGCGCCGTTTTAACCTGTTCACTTAGCGTGTAGTCCGGTGGGCCCGGAGATGATTCCGGAAGCTTCCGTCCGCTGTTCCTCTCACCCTGGCCATCGAAGGGCCCTGACGGGGTGTTCACGAAGCTCCTGATAGGGCGAATGGCCTTAAACAAGACTTCGTGTGTGTCCGGTCCGAGCACACGGGTGTCCTACTGACATAGTCTTCGGCACTGTGATTTGTGCTTCTGGCTGAGACGAACTCGGGCTCGAAGCTTCCTTGCAGGATGATGTTACATCCCGGACAATTCCACCTTAAATTGGTGATCAATCGGCCACTAACGGGCCCACTATGGCAAGAAGCCGAATCCGTGCCGGATAATCGGGGTCTTCTGCTGACAGGACCTTCGGCCCCTTGTTACGGATGGCCGAGGACATTCTTCCTCCTTAGGAGAGTAATTGGGCAGACCGTCGTCCTTGGTCGGGCGACGGATGTGGGGTAGCGGCACGACGAGGTCGATGCCGGATCATTGGGCAGGCTTGATCGCGCTGCCGGTTGGTTGCGGGTTCACTTCGGCTCTCCTGAGGTAAAGTCCCCGACGTTCCCTTTGAGGTGGCTCGGGGCTTTGTCAGCTTGAGGGGTCCCCTTGATAAGTTGATCTTTATCGGCTTCTGTGCTTCAGTGGGCCGTATCATTCGTCCTTGCGGCTTGGTTGCCAAAGGATCATATTTTGAGTGCCAACACCCTATAATGCCAAAAGGAGAGAAAAAGGTGGCACTCCCGTAGGGACGTGTGTGCCACAGAGGTGGGACAAATGGAAGGGTTCGGCTGCCCTAGTGGGACGCAATTAGCCAAATCCAAAACCGAAGGTTGACCCGGTTAGCAACCCGAAAGGGGGTATGCATGAGCCAAGCCCGGTTGGAACAACAAAGGAGGAGGTTTAACAGTCCGAAAGGGACATGCGGGTTAAACCTGGAAGCCGATAGGCTGGATGGGTTGGCAGCCCGAAAGAGCATACATAGGCCAGACCCGAAACGATGACAGGAAGGGATTCGACAGCCCGGGTGGGATGTATAAGTCAAATCCGTGAGCCGATAGGCAAACAGGGTTGGCAGCCTGACGAGGGCATGCAGAGGCCAAGCCCGTGGGGACAAAGGAGTAAACTTGACGATCCCGGTGAGATATATGAGTCAAGTCTAAAGCCAAGAGGCGAGATGGGTTGACAGCCCGAAAGGGGCATGCAAAGGCCAAACCCAGGAGAAGAAAAAGGGTGGATTTGACAGCCCTAGTGGGACGTGAGAGTCAAATCCGAGAGCCGATAGGCGAGATAGGTTGGCAGCCCGAGAGAACATACTGAGGCCATTCCCGATGGGACAAAGATAGGTTTGACCGCCCTAGTGGGACGTGAGAGTCAAACCCGAAAGCCGATAGGCGAGTAGGTGGGTTGGCAGCCCGAGAGGACATGCTGAGGCCAGAGCCGGTGGGACATGTGCCAGAAGACATGATGGATTGGTAGCCCGAGAGAGCATACTGAGGCCAATTCCAAAAGGAAAGGTGAGCCGAAGGCATGGTGGGTTGGCAGCCCGAGAGGGCATACTGAGACCAATCCCAGAAGGAAAAGTGAGCCAAAAGGTATGATGGGTTGGCAGCCCGAGAGGGCATACTGAGACCAATCCCAGTGGGACAAAAGAGTAAGTGGGTTCAACTGCTCAGCAGAGACGTATGCTAAACCCGGAAGCCGATAGGCGGAAATGGGTCGGTACCCCGAGAGGGGCATACATAGACCGAGCCCGATGGGACAGAGTATTACAACCTCAGAATGTCGGTGGGACTAGGTGTCATAGGATGACATGTAAGGCGTAGCCATGGCATCAATATGATGTTTTGGTCGAGATGGGGTGGAGTCATTGACTTAGGGCCACCCTTAGAATAAGCAGAGAGAGGGTGTTTTTTTTTTTTTACATTACCAACCTCACCGCCCTTTCGGGTTTTCGCCGAGGCTGGCCCCCTTTAGCTTTTTCCGGTGCGCCCTTGCGGGTTTTCACACCGAGGGGTTGCCCATTTTTGCCCGAGGCGCCCCTTCGGGTTTTCACCTCGACCGGGTCTGTGGCCTTTTTGCCCTCAGCCAACCGTTGAAGGCTGACTGAGTCAGCCGAGGTATCAATATTTTTAACCCATTTTCTTTTTTCTTTTTTTTTGAACCTTCACTGAAGAGAGGTATTGTCCTGTGCGGACTACTGTAGAAACTCTTGCGGTGGCGCATGGTAGAGCTTCATATGCTTGCCGTTGAGAGGAGGGAAGGGATTATCTCATTTGTGGCCAAGGATCGTATAAGCCCCTCCTTCATAGACCTTCTGGATGACGTAAGGCCCCCGCCAATTAGGCTGGAGTTTGCCGCTGGATCTTCCCGCGAGAACCTCTTTTCTTTGACCATAACAAGGTCGCCTTTCTTGAACGCCCGTTGCTTGACCAGCTTATCATAGACACGTGTCATGCGGGCTTGATACACTTGTAAGTGCTTGTAGGCTTTGAGTCTTTGACCTTCGAGGTTGGACAATTCCTCGAGCCTTCTTTCAATTTCAGATTGGTCTTGACCTGGCAATCCGGCGTGCACAGCAACGCGGTAAGATGCTAGCTCGATCTCCACAGGGATCACTGCTTCAGCTCTGTAGACCAGAGAGAATGGGGAACAACCCGTGGGGGTTTTGTAAATAGTCCGATAGGCCCATAGGGCTTCGTGGACCTTCTCGCCCCAATCCCGTTTGCGGCCACCTACTATCTTGGACAGCAGCTTGCAGAGGGTTTTGTTGAAGGCCTTAGACCGATGACGCTCTCCAGTCAATATGGAACTTGGCCGCCAGAGCATAAACAGTCTTGTTCTTGAACGGCGTGCCATTATCGAATATAATCCGACTGGGGGTGCCGAATCTGTATATGATATAGTGCCGTACAAAACGAGCAACTATCTCCCCTGTAACTTCCCGTAGTGGAACGGCTTCCGCCCATCTGGAGAAGTAATCGGTGGCAGCGAGTATGAACTTGTGCCCCTGGGACGATGGTGGGAATGGTCCCACAATATCCATACCCCACTCTGCAAATGGCCAAGTAGGCGCTGTTGGATGGAGCGGGTTAGGTGGCCGCCGAGGGACTGGGCCGAATGCTTGGCATTGATGACATGTACGAGCATATTGATTGCAATCTTCGTACATGGTAGGCCAATAGAACCCTTTAAGCTTGATGCTATTTTTCATCTTAGCTCCTGCCTGGTGAGCTCCACACAATCCGGAGTGGACCTCGTGCATGACAATCTTCGCTTCCTTGGACGAAAGGCACCGCAGGAGGACCGATCGGTCTTTTTCATGGACGAGCCTAAAGAGCAGACCGTCAATCAGTTGATAGGATGTCGCCCTGCGTAGCAGTTGCACCCTCTGAGCCCGATCAGGAGAGAGCCAGCCGTTCTTTATTTTTATAATTGGCTCGCGCCAATCTTCTTCTTCGGGAGCATTCTTGTAACGACCCGAGAATCCGATTACCGGGAAGGCCCGATAACCCGAGACTCGCACCGCCACCCACGAGCCCGAAGACTCGGAAGGGTTAAAAGGATGGTGTGGAGATTACACAAGTATCACAAATAATTGCAGAAATTAAACAGTTATAATATTAAGCAGGGAATAAATTAACATTTTACATGGTCCACAAGAGAAATTAACAACAATAACAATAGTCCACGACTAGTACAGTGACAAGGGAGAAAAGTACAGCTACACGGGGCATACCCCGGCTCTGACCTCTGGCACTACCTCTGGGCACCCGCACCACGCTGCACCCCAGACGCGCTCCCCCGGGGCGGCGCCTCACCTGAAACACGGTGAAAACACGCAGGGAATGAGTCTCGGAACAAGACTCAGTAGGGATCACTCGAACCCTACCTCGTAAAACGAGAAACCACTACACTAGCGGTAGTAGAGTACCTCGGAAAAGAAAGCCATGTACTCTACAGAACAAATTTCCCATGGCACGCAAACCAACACCCGTGCCACGGTAAGAAAATCGAAGCTCAACGGCCAACCCGACAAAACCCGAAGGTCGGAAACACACGACTGACAGACTGCCACTCCGTACTCGACAGGAGTACCACCCACTAGAAGCACAGCCGGTAGCGTCCCCTGACGTCTTACGCCGCGCCGCAGGTGAACCGCCTGGCGTGGTAGCTCCTACCAGAGGCGCGAACACCGTACAAGTAACCACAACAAGTGACTAGCTGGGGTCACGCCCGTCGACGTGCGTCCACTGTCCCCAACCACGTGTGCACACACAGACCACGCGTCCTAGGTCTGGCCCTCTGACCCGTTTTCCCCTGGCACTGGACTATGATGTGACGAGGGGCCCGACGGTAACCAGTCTAAAACCGTCCTCAGGGTAAGCCCGTACACCACTCCCTGGTGCGACCAGCACACGCGTACTAATAGGCTACGACTAGTGGAGGGTCACAAAGGAGTAGACTCTCGAGTCAACGGAAAACAACGTCCGAATCCGACAACGTGTGGGAATCACCCCACGCACCAGCCCCGTCGCACGGTGGCCACAGTCGGAGTAAAAACAGGGTTGCCACCCTCATGGGGCAACCAGGCATGTGACGGTCCACCCTAGGGCCGTCACAAGCAAGTAACGGTCTAGGCGAGACCGTTACATGCGCCTAACGGTTCAAAACAGACCGTCACACGGTCAGAGGGGAAAGGGATGTAACGGCCTGGTCCAGGCGCGTTACAAGAATGTAACGCGCTTGGCCCCATGCGTTACACACCCCCCACGCTCCCAAAGCCAAAAGGGATGTAACGGCCCAGCCCCGGCGCGTCACACGCATGTAACGCGCTTGGCCCAGCGCGTTACATGGCCCTCACACTTGGGGTGAAAACAAGAAGTAACGCGCCTGCCCCAGCGCGTTACACGCATGTAACGCGCCTAGCCCGGTGCGTTACATGGCCTGACCCCCAACGGTCACAAACCAACAGTCGAAAGCCCCTGACAGCCCTACCCAAGCGCGTCATAGGCAAATGGCGGTCTATCGTGAGGCCGTTACAGCCCCCGACCCCCAAAAACACTACTCAGGAATGTAACGCACCCCTCTAGGGGCGTCACAAGCATGTGACGGTCACTGGAGTGACCGTTACACACTCCCGAGCACGCTACGGCGGGAAAACCCCAAAAACTTCAACCACGCCCCCGTGCCTCCACCGAAGAGGGGGAAAACAAAGGGGAAGACCCCTGGGGACCCCTAGCATGCATCTAAGCCATCCAAACGTGAAATCGCGGGCTAAAACCATAGATCGGGCGAGCTCTCCCCAAATCATGGAAAACCCCAAACCCGCTCAATCAAGCCCCTCTCGGCCTCCCCGCGGCCTACAAACCACGGAAATGAACGGCAAGAGGCTAAGGAACGTCACCCTACCTCAATGGAGCGAATGCTCCGCCGGATCGTTCGTGAATCGCGAAAAACGCCTTAGAAAACCCTCGTCCTTCAAGCTTCCCGCGAGCACCGCACGCCCCCACGATCGCCTCGCCGCCGCCCACGTCACCGCGCCGTCGCCCCGCCGCCGTCTGCAGCCGGAGAGGGGTCCGCCGCGGTCAACTGGGAGGAAGAGAGGGAGAGGGAGAGGGTTACGGTGGAGGAGGAAGGAGGAGGAAGAAGAAGAAGAAGAAGAGGGTGGGGGAGAGAGAAAATAGGGGGGTTTTATAGAAATTCCGGAAATTCCGAAAAATTCCGAAAAATAGAAAATTACACCCCCGCGATCCTCGGAACGCACCGATCGCAACGGTACCACTCGTGCCCAAGTGAACGGCCCGGTTCACCCGCAGCGAGCTTCCGAAGTAAAAGCCGAAACACACACCGGAAATCGGAAAACACTCACGGAAAAGCCGCGGAACGCCTCCGGGCCTCCGAAACAACTCCGGATCGCGCCGATCCGAACACGAAAGATGTCCGAAACGAAATTTCGGACACAACAGAGCCGGACACTCCGAAAACCAAATCCGGGACCCACGAAGAAAGGATCCGAAAGGTCCGGGATATTACAGCCCTCCCCCTTTAAGGAATTTCGTCCTCGAAATTGAGAACAACCAAAGGGGAAAGAAGAGGAAGACTCACTCAAACAGATACGGGAACTGCTGACGTATCTCGTCCTCACGTTCCCACGAAGCCTCACCACCAGAGTGTCGTTGCCACACGACCTTTACCAAGGGGATGACCTTGTTCCGTAGGCGCCGCTCTCGCCTATCCTCCACGCGGATCGGAAACTCTGGGAGAGAAAGATCTGGAGTCACCTCAGGCCAAACGGAAAACTCGAGCACATGAGAGTCATCGGGCATATACTTCCGCAACATCGAGACGTGGAGCACGTCATGCACCGACGCCAACTCAGGAGGTAACTGCAACCGGTAAGCAACCTCACCGATGCGCTCCACAATCGCGAAAGGACCAATATAGCGGGGACTCAGCTTCCCACGCCGTCCAAAACGCATCACCCCCTTCATCGGAGAAACTCTCAAGAACACATGATCGCCCACGGCGAACTCGAGAGGCCGCCTCCTACGGTCAGCATAGCTCTTCTGCCGACTCTGGGCCGCCAACATGTTCTGACGAACCAGGTGCACAACATCCATACATTGCTGCACCAATTCCGGTCCCGTCAAAACACGCTCACCCACCTCAAACCAATCAAGTGGAGTCCGAAAAGGACGCCCGTACAGTGCCTCATAAGGAGCCATGCCGATGCTCGAATGATAGCTGTTGTTATAGGCAAACTCCACCAACGGTAGGTGATGAAACCAACTCCCCTGCCACTCCAGGCAGCAGGATCTCAGCATGTCCTCCAAAGTCTGAATGGTCCTCTCAGACTGACCATCTGACTGGGGATGATACGCCGAGCTAAATGCCAACTCCGTGCCAAGAGCTCGCTGGAAACTCCTCTAGAATCCAGAAGTGAAGCGCGGATCCCGATCCGACACGATCGAAATGGGAACCCCATGCAACGGCACGATCCGCTCCACATAAAGACGAGCCAACTTAGACACGCTCCAGCTGACTTTGACCGGTAACAACCGCGTCACCTTCGTCAGCCGATCCACCAGCAACCAAATACTGTCCTGCCCACTCGGGGTCCTCGGCAATCCCACCACGAAATCCGTGGTCACATGGTCCCACTTCCAAGCAGGAACATCCAAGGGCTGGAGAGTACCTCCTGGTCGCTGATGCTCCGCCTTCACCTGCTGACAGATCAGGCACCTGGCCACAAACTCTGCGACATCTCTCTTCATGCCAGGCCACCAGAACTGCCTCCGCAAGTTCCGATACATCTTCGTCGCACCCGGGTGCACAGTGTACCTGCTCCCATGAGCCTCGCGTAACACCGCACGACGAACCTGCTCCTCCGCTGGGACGTACAGCCTGCCGCGAAACCTAGCAGCGCTATCCTCACCCAGCTCCACATCAGCCACAGCTAGAATCCGGGGCAACTCAGGGTCTGCATGCTGAGCCTCTGTCACCTGACGACGGATAGCAGGAGTGACAGTCAGACTCGCAAGCACTGCCAACCCTGGCTCCTGGGGAATTTTGAGCCTGAAAGATACCTCGGGCACTTGTTCCCAGAGCCTCCACTTCCTCAACATCAAGGTACTGACCGCCACCTTCCGACTCAAGGCATCAGCAACGACATTCATCCTGCCCAGCTGATAAGACAGGGTGAAGTCATAATCCTTCATGAACTCCATCCAACGCCTTTGCCTAAGGTTCAGATCTCTCTGCGAGAACACATACCTCAAACTCTGATGGTCAGTAAACACCTCGAACTTCTCGCCGTACAGATAATGCCTCCAGATCTTCAGCGCGAAGATCACCGCCGCCAACTCAAGGTCATGGGTAGGGTAGTTCTCCTCGTGGGACTTTAGCTGCGGAGATGCATAAGCCACCACTCTACCATGCTGCATCAACACAGCACCCAACCCAACGCCGGAAGCATCTGTACACACCACGAAACCTCCCGATCCAGAAGGCAAAACTAACACCGGAGCCGAGGTGAGCAATCTCTTCAGTTCCCTGAAGCTCTGCTCACACTCCTCGGACCAAACGAAAGGCACATCCTCCCGCGTGAGCCTAGTCATCGGGGCCGCAATGCGAGAAAAATCCTGGATAAACCGACGATAATAACCCGCAAGCCCTAAGAAACTCCGGATCTCCGTTACCGACCTCGGCCTCGGCCACTGCATCACTGCCTCGACCTTGGCGGGGTCCACGGAAATGCCATCACCAGAAATCACGTGCCCCAGAAAGTGCACCTCACTGAGCCAAAACTCGCACTTGCTGAGCTTCGCATACAACTGGTGATCTCGCAACGTCTGCAGCACCACATCCAAATGGTACGCGTGCTCCTCGGCAGACCGCGAATAAACAAGGATGTCATCCACAAAGATGACCACGAACTGGTCCAAATACGGATGAAACACCCTCTGCATCAAGTCCATGAAGGCTGCAGGGGCATTGGTGAGTCCGAACGGCATCACCAAAAACTCATAATGCCCATAGCTCGTACTGAATGCAGTCTTCTCCACATCGGACTCGCGAATTCTCAACTGATAGTAACCGGTCCGCAAATCAATCCGCGAGAACACTCGCGCAGACTGCAGCTGGTCGAACAAATCATCAATCCGCGGTAACGGATACTTGTTCTTAATGGTCGCTTCATTCAGCTGCCGATAGTCAATGCACAAGCGCAGACTACCGTCCTTCTTCACGAACAACACGGGCGCACCCCAAGGGGAAAACTAGGACGAATATACCCCTTGGCCAACAGTTCTTGCAACTGCGCCCTCAACTCCCTCAACTCAGCGGGGGCCATACGGTAGGGAGCCTTCGCCAAAGGTCCCGTACCAGGCACAACCTCGATCACGAAATCGATCTCCCGCTGGGGAGGTAATCCAGGCAACTCCTCGGGAAAAACGTCGGGAAACTCGCACACCACCGCAATGTCCTCGACATCCGGCTCCATCCGGTCAGACACAACCACGGACGCGAGAAAACCCTGACAACCTAAATCAAGCAATCGACGGGCTCGAATAGCAGAGATAAGGAATCGAGAAGAGGCGGAACGGATACCTTGGAAATAAAAGGTCCTCTTGCTCGGATGCTGGAAGTAGACCCTCTTCATTCCACAATCCACCACCGCTCCATGGGTCTCGAGCCAATCCATGCCTAGAATCACATCATAATCCCGAAGCCGCAACGCATACAACCTGCCTGGCATACTCCGCCCATCGATCCAAACCGGAACCTGATCGAAGCAATACGGAGTGATCATAAAGTCACCCGAAGGCAACTCCACTGTCAAATCACAGGACAACTGGGTCACCGGCTCCTCGACGCTCGACGCGAAATCCTCCGAAATAAACGAATGAGACGCGCCAGAATCAAATAAAACTCGAGCCGCACAACCCAAAATATGAACGGTACCTTCCACGAGCTGCGACGCCACTGCCTCTGCCCTGGTCATGTGCGTGATCTGGCCTCGAGCCCTCTGCCTGCCTCCCACACTAGCTGACCTGGGTAGCGGCGGATACTGTCCCTGCTGCTGCTGCTGCTGCCTCTGCTGCTGGGGAACCTGCTGCTGCTGAGGAAACTGCTGCTGCGGCGGCCTCTGAGGACAGTCGCGCGTCATATGCCCTGGCTGGTCACACCGAAAACAGATGATCGGCGCCGTGCATTGCCTGCCTGGGTGGGTCCCACCGCACCGTGGACACGACACCCGTGATCCACCCACTGATCCCTGACGCTGCAAAGGAATCGGCTGCTGTACACTGCCCGATGAAGCTTGCCCCTGACCTTGGACTTCTTTTTTTGGAAATTCTTCACGAAGAACTTCTTGACCTTCATGCCCAAGGGACGCAGATCCTGTCACCGAAGCTGCCGATGCCGGTACTCCTGAACCACCCGACACATGCTGGAAAGAACCTTGCTGCTGGGTAGCCGACTGCTGGCTGCGACCTGACAAGGACTGCCCCTGGCTGATCGGTCCTCGGATCCTCTGCATATCCATCTCTAACGAAGCCGCAACACGAGACGCTCTCTAGATCAGTGGCCCCGTTCGCGATCAAATGGTGCCTCAGCTCCAGCCTCAAGCCCTGCACAAACTGCGCGGTCTTCACCCTCTCATGATCCATGATGTGAGGTGCATACCGACCCAGCTCGACAAATCGGGCCCTGTACTGCAACACGGACATGTCACCCTGCACCAGCTCCAGAAACTCCCGCATCCGCTACGTAGCAACATAATCTGGACAGTACGTACGCTCGAAAGCACTGACGAAATCATCCCACTCGATCTGCTCAAGTGGACGAAGCTGAAAAGACGTCTTCCACTCGGAAGACCACCACCTCCGAGCCGTACCCTGCAACTGGTTGTAGGCCAACACCACTCTGTCCTCGGCAGCACTCTTCGCAGAACTGAACACCCGCTCCATCTCATCGAGCCAATCACGAGCCGCATCAGGGTCTGCCTGGCCGCTAAAGTAAGGTGGATGGAACTGCATGAAGTCCCTCACTGCTCGGCCTGGCCCACCCCTGACTGACGAGCCCTCACCGGCCTCTCTGCCGAACTGCTGAGACATAAGCTGGTACATGCCACGGAAGAAATCCTCGGCCCCCGGAACTCTCGCAGTATCCGCGGCCTCGGTAGCCCCCGGTGGCGCTCTACTATGCTCCTCCTGGTCCCTCTGGACCCCCTGCTGGATCTCCTGGCCTCCAGCCGACTGCCCCTGCTGAGAGCGAGAGCTCCGCCTCGGCGCCATACTCGCCCCTAAAGCACAAGACAGAAAACACGAAAACGACAAGGTCAAAATAAACCCGCGGTGCCCAATGCCAGCGTCACCTGTACATCATTGATGTGGACTAGTGGACCACTACAATTACCTATGATTCTCATGTAATTCCACAACCGCGCTCTGATACCAGCTGTAACGACCCGAGAATCCGATTACCGGGAAGGCCCGATAACTCGAGACTCGCACCGCCACCCACGAGCCCGAAGACTCGGAAGGGTTAAAAGGATGGTGTGGAGATTACACAAGTATCACAAATAATTGCAGAAATTAAACAGTTATAATATTAAGCAGGGAATAAATTAACATTTTACATGGTCCACAATAGAAATTAACAACAATAACAATAGTCCACGACTAGTACAGTGACAAGGAAGAAAAGTACAGCTACACGGGGCATACCCCGGCTCTGACCTCTGGCACTACCTCTGGGCACCCGCACCACGCTGCACCCCAGACGCGCTCCCCCGGGGCGGCGCCTCACCTGAAACACGGTGAAAACACGCAGGGAATGAGTCTCGGAACAAGACTCAGTAGGGATCACTCGAACCCTACCTCGTAAAACGAGAAACCACTACACTAGCGGTAGGAGAGTACCTCGGAAAAGAAAGCCATGTACTCTACAGAACAAAGGTCCCATGGCACGCAAACCGACACCCGTGCCACGGTAAGAAGATCGAAGCTCAACGGCCAACCCGACAAAACCCGAAGGTCGGAAACACACGACTGACAGACTGCCACTCCGTACTCGACAGGAGTACCACCCACTAGAAGCACAGCAGGTAGCGTCCCCTGACGTCTTACGCCGCGCCGCAGGTGAACCGCCTGGCGTGGTAGCTCCTACCAGAGGCGCGAACACCGTACAAGTAACCACAACAAGTGACTAGCTGGGGTCACGCCCGTCGACGTGCGTCCACTGTCCCCAACCACGTGTGCACACACAGACCACGCGTCCTAGGTCTGGCCCTCTGACTCGTTTTCCCCTGGCACTGGACTCTGATGTGACGAGGGGCCCGACGGTAACCAGTCTAAAACCGTCCTCAGGGTAAGCCCGTACACCACTCCCTGGTGCGACCAGCACACGCGTACTGATAGGCTACGACTAGTGGAGGGTCACAAAGGAGTAGACTCTCGAGTCAACGGAAAACAACGTCCGAATCCGACAACGTGTGGGAATCACCCCACGCACCAGCCCCGTCGCACGGTGGCCACAGTCGGAGTAAAAACAGGGTTGCCACCCTCATGGGGCAACCAGGCATGTGACGGTCCACCCTAGGGCCGTCACAAGCAAGTAACGGTCTAGGCGAGACCGTTACATGCGCCTAACGGTTCAAAACAGACCGTCACACGGTCAGAGGGGAAAGGGATGTAACGGCCTGGTCCAGGCGCGTTACAAGAATGTAACGCGCTTGGCCCCATGCGTTACACACCCCCCACGCTCCCAAAGCCAAAAGGGATGTAACGGCCCAGCCCCGGCGCGTCACACGCATGTAACGCGCTTGGCCCAGCGCGTTACATGGCCCTCACACTTGGGGTGAAAACAGGAAGTAACGCGCCTGCCCCAGCGCGTTACACGCATGTAACGCGCCTAGCCCGGTGCGTTACATGGCCTGACCCCCAACGGTCACAAACCAACGGTCGAAAGCCCCTGACGGCCCTACCCAAGCGCGTCATAGGCAAATGGCGGTCTATCGTGAGGCCGTTACAGCCCCCGACCCCCAAAAACACTACTCAGGAATGTAACGCACCCCTCTAGGGGCGTCACAAGCATGTGACGGTCACTGGAGTGACCGTTACACACTCCCGAGCACGCTACGGCGGGAAAACCCCAAAAACTTCGACCACGCCCCCGTGCCTCCACCGGAGAGGGGGAAAACAAAGGGGAAGACCCCTGGGGACCCCTAGCATGCATCTAAGCCATCCAAACGTGAAATCGCGGGCTAAAACCATAGATCGGGCGAGCTCTCCCCAAATCATGGAAAACCCCAAACCCGCTCAATCAAGCCCCTCTCGGCCTCCCCGCGGCCTACAAACCACGGAAATGAACGGCAAGAGGCTAAGGAACGTCACCCTACCTCAATGGAGCGAATGGTCTGCCGGATCGTTCGTGAATCGCAAAAAACGCCTTAGAAAACCCTCGTCCTTCAAGCTTCCCGCGAGCACCGCACGCCCCCACGATCGCCTCGCCGCCGCCCACGTCACCGCGCCGTCGCCCCGCCGCCGTCTGCAGCCGGAGAGGGGTCCGCCGCGGTCAACCGGGAGGAAGAGAGGGAGAGGGAGAGGGAGAGGGAGAGGGTTACGGTGGAGGAGGAAGGAGGAAGAAGAAGAAGAAGAGGGTGGGGGAGAGAGAGAAAATAGGGGGGTTTTATAGAAATTCCGGAAATTCCGAAAAATAGAAAATTACACCCCCGCGATCCTCGGAACGCACCGATCGCAACGGTACCACTCGTGCCCAGGTGAACGGCCCGGTTCACCCGCAGCGAGCTTCCGAAGTAAAAGTCGAAACACACACCGGAAATCGGAAAACACTCACGGAAAAGCCGTGGAACGCCTCCGGGCCTCCGAAACAACTCTGGATCGCGCCGATCCGAACACGAAAGATGTCCGAAACGAAATTTCGGACACAACAGAGCCGGACACTCCGAAAACCAAATCCGGGACCCACGAAGAAAGGATCTGAAAGGTCTGGGATATTACAATTCTCCTCTTGAATGTTGTCGACCTCATAAACAGTGAGGCCGGATTCTTCGTCGAGCACACTTGGCATGAGCCTTCGGTGTCTGACAGTAATATTTAATTATCCCTCAGGCGGGAGTTTTAGGGCTGCTGCCAACTTTGCACGAGCATCAGCCTGGGAGTTGCTGCCTCTGGGGACATGGCCTATTTCAAATAGGTAAAATTTTTCTTTGAGCCTCATGACGGCTGCATGATAGGGGACGAGCTCCTTCTTCCGGACATCATAGACGCCCAGTACTTGTCGGATGACGAGCTGAGAATCCCCGTACACTTTGATGCACTTGATGTCCATCTCCAGTGCCAGTTGAAGCCCAATGATTAGCGCTTCATACTCCGCCTCATTATTAGTCAGCGACTTCATGAGAGCGCACGAGTTGTGGAGGATGCCGCCTTGTGGAGATACAAAGACTACCCCCGCGCCTGAGACATAGTCTGTAAGGCCGCCGGCCCTTTTGATTGTCCGAGAGGCACCATCAAAATATAACTCCCAATGTGGGAGATCAAGGGTGAGGACGCCTGGCTCCATCTGTGGTGGGACTTTTCCAGAATGCTCCCCAATGGCTTGAGAAGGCACCAACACCTCTTCATCGGGCAGCTCGAAGTTGAGTGGCGAATCTTCCGGCACAGGGTGCGCTGCTAAGAACTCCGCCATTCCTTGTCCCTTGTTCGCCTTGCGTGGGACGAAGGTGATATCAAACTCCATGAGGATAAGCGCCCATTTGCCGAGTCTACCAGAGAGGACAGGCTGGCTGAGTAGAAACTTGAGTGGGTCACATTTTGAGATCAGCTCCACCCGGTGGGCTAGAAGGTAGTGTCTCAGCTTCTTGACAGCAAATACCAGAGCTAAGCACACCTTTTCCATAGGGGCGTACCGGAGCTCAGGCCCAATCAGCTTTCGGCTGAGGTAGTACAACGGCTGCTCCTTGCCCTCTTCATTAATTTGGGCTAGAAGAGCCCCCAAAGAGGCGTCCATGGCAGCAATATATAAGATAAGGGGCTTCCCTCTAACAGGTGTCCCGGGACGTAAAGACTTACAAAACATGGCCCGCTGAGGGGCATAATTACAAACATGGCCCACTGAGGGGCGCAAATGTAAATATACCCTGTAGGGACATAAATACAAGACCCGGGGACTTACCCCACACGGGTCGAAACAAACGAACAAACTCCAAACGTTGGATGCTCCGAGTGCGAGAAGTGCTTCGTTCGTAGGTCGATTTTTTTTTCTTGGACCTTTAGGGTCTATTTATAGAAGGCGGAAGGGCCCAGAGGGGTCAAACGAACAAATTTGCCCCGATTCTGTCAAGGTGGGGTGGCAAAAAGCCATTTTGACCCCTCTGGCCACCAAAAAAGACCAAATGACCCCTCGAAGGGGGTTAAAAAAATCCTTTTTTTTAATCTTTTTTTTTGGGAAGCCCGGACCCCGGAGGGGGGCGGACCCAGGCGGGGTCGCGCGGCCCCGGGACGGGCGCGACCCGGCGGGGTCGCGCGACCGCGCGGGTGCCACCCCGCGGGGTCGACCCCGCGGGTGGACCAGTTTGTGGTGGGACTATTTCTAAGTAAAGAAGTGACGGAACTATTCCCAAGAAGTCAAAAAATGACAGGAATGCCCAGGAAGTCAAGAAGTTGTGGGACTATTTCTAAGTCAAAAAATGACAGGAATGCCCAGGAAGTCAAGAAGTGACGGGACTATTGCCAAAAAGTCAAAAAATGACAGGAATTCCCAGGAAGTCAAGAAGTGACAGGACTATTCCCAAAAAGTAAAGAAATGACAGGAATGCCCAAGAAGTCAAGAAGTGACGGGGCAATTCCCAAAAAGTCAAGAAAAGTCGGAATGCCCAAGAATTCAAGAAGTGACAAAGTTATTCCTAAAAAGTCAAAAAAAGTCAGAATGCCCAGGAAGTCAAGAAGTGACAGGGTTATCTCCGAAAAGTCAAGAAAAGTAGAAATATCCAGGAAGTCAAGAAGTGACAGGACTATCTCCGAAAAGTCAAGAAAAATCGAAAATGACCAAGAAGTCAAGAAATGACGGGGCTATCTCCGAAAAGTCAAGAAATGCAGGAATGCCCAAGAAGTCAAGAGACGACAAGAATATCTCCAAAAAGGGAAGAAATTGCAAGAATACCCCAATGTTTGGAAAAATTGTAGAAATACTCTGATGGAGAGAAAATTGCAAATATATCCCACCTTGTTCGAAAATGTTCTTTATGGACAGCAAGTCAATTTAAAGGTCAGATCACAATCAAAAGAGTGATCATGACCATGAAGCAAATCCGACAGATTGACAGTGATCATCTAGGCGATCCAACGATTCGAGGGTGATAGAATTCAAATTCAACCGTTCGATTAGGAGATAGAAGAAAATTTAATGACCCAATCAGGACGAAAGTAAATTCAAAGATCCAAATGCATACTAAAGCAAATCCAAAGGCTCTGGTTGCAACCGGATGTAATCTCGAAGACCCAATTACAAAATTGAAACCATATGTAAAGATCTTGAAGGGCCGATTGTAATTCAAATTACATACGTTCAAGAAAATAAATTCTTCAAATTTCTTTGTAAGAGTATGTACCCATGATGGGGGATGTTGAACCAATTTATTGTTCCCTCAAAGCAATTAGGGAAAAATGAAATTTAAATCTAGTGATGGACACAAGAAGCGCAAAGGTCTGTGTTGTCTCGATATTGGGTGACGCGTGCCCCAGAAAAATTCCATCGGGTATGTAGGATGATCAAAGTACCCACAAAACAAGTAAATTCCGCAAGAGAATTAATTTTTTTACAACTCACATGGTGAGTGAAATAGGTGAGGAGGACAAAATTTGAGGAAATGGAGCTCTTCCACCTAATAAATGGCACAAAGAGCCACAAACTATACACAAAACACCAAATACACGTGGGAAACGTCGCTTTCCCATCTTCCATGTGGAGTAAATGAACAGTAAGGGACTATTTATAGAGGCCGCCCCCTTTAAATCCCTCCTATGGGGTTTGGACCGGATCCAAACCCACATGAGGGGTTTTGGACCGGATCCATCCCCCATGGGGTGTCTTGCTCCGGATCCAACCCCCATGGGCCCCCATGGGGGTGGGGGGGGTGGACCGGATCAACCCTCCATGGGGTGTCTTGGTCTGGATCCAACCCCCAGGGGGGGTTTGGATCCGATCAACCCCCTCATGGGGTGTTTTGGTCCAGATCCAACCTCCACCATGGAGGTTTGGACCGGATCAATCTCTCTAAGGGCCCTTTGGACCGGATGGAGGGTGCTGGCTTGACTGGGGTGCTGAGGAGCCAAGGACCCAGGGCAGGAAGCCCGTGTCGGGTGCTGGCTTGACTGGGGCTCGGGATTGGGAACCCGAGTGGAGTGCTGAGGAGCCGAGGACCTGGGGCGGGAAGCCCGTGTCGGGTGCCGACTTGGCAGGGACTCGGGGTTGGAAACCCGAGTGAAATGTTGCGGTAGTAGCCAAAGTCCGGGGCGTAGAGCCCGTATTGGAGATCGGCCGGTGCTGGGCCCGAGAGCTGACGCTTTTCCGGGCGAGAGACGATCTGGGGCCCCTACGGGAGCAGGTAGTGGAGGCCCCGAGTCTGACGCTCGAGCGGGCCACCGGTGCTGGAGAAGAGCGCGGCACGTCGACCGCACGAGCAGGCACAGGAACTAGAATCGGCTGCGGAACGGCCACAGGGACCACACCCAAGAAGTAGGGTGATCCGATGACCAGGGCCAAGTCGCAGAAAACGATCGGCGTCGCCAAGTAGCCCACCCGTGCATGGGTGGCGATGACGATAGGGCTATAGGTCACGGCCGCCATGGTTGCTGGAAGGGAGCGACGGTCGAAGATGGTCGTCGGGCGCGGTCCGGCTGTCGGAACGCGAGCTGAAAGCTGCAGGGGAATGTGTCCCTCCTCTACTTCTCCTGCAAGGATAGGAAAAGGGCACCATGGCTTCAGGGCTGGCACAGGCTTCTCTTCAGCAGAAAGAAGAAAGGCGGGAGACGTCCCACCGGGCGTGCCAACTTGTTTCGTTCCCGCCGCGCCTTTCGATGGGCAGGAAGGAGTCGGTGACCGCGGTGAGAAGGGGAATAAAGCGATAAAGGAAAATAAGGGAGTTGATGTTATCTCGGGGATATTCTCCTTTGTAGCTATATACCTCTCATGGCAGTACCGTACACTCGCCTTTTACGGAAGGTCGAGAAGGGTCAACTTGCACGAGAGGTTTCCGGGAGGACCGGGTGACCAGACAAGGTGCGGGCATGCCAGTCGATTTCTCGACGATCACCTATGGAACCGAAGGTTGACTGGGGAAGCGTCACCAAGACGCGGCACGTGGGCTCGGGGTAGCAGGCGACACGTGGAGAGAAGGGAGGTTCCACGGGTGCGAGTGTGCAGGCGATTGTGGGGATTCATGTACGGGATGTCTTTCCCCACCGACCGCAAGCAGTCGGTGTTTATTTACATCGGATTGAATCCGAACACCTTTGTTCTGTGCTGAAGAAGAGCCTGGATATTTCTGAAGCCAAGAACAGAGAACCGGGTACCCCTGCAGCTGTAGGGTGACAATTGTGCTAGACTGGAGGGGTTGGTAAACTGAGATCCGGGAGACTGGTTGCACACAGGTTAGTGCGAGTAAGAAACTGAGACCCAGGTACATGTAAGCATATTTAACTGGTTTCATGCTTTATAGGTGCCGCGTGGGCTTTACAAAGGGACCGAGAGGGCCCAAATATAACTGGTGCAAGCCGCGGGACAATTCTGACACGTAGGTCAGTCCCCGGGTCGTTGCGGGATAAAGCGGGTTATCCGCGTGTTTTTTACGGGAGGCTCTCCACAAGGAGCTAGGGACTCGCCCGTATCGCCGAGGGAGGGCTAGACTGGATGGCAGAGGCGGACACTGGCTGGCGCCTAAGGGAGGCCGGATGCGGCTCGAGGTGAGCAGTCGGGTGCGGGTCCCAGAAGGCAAGTGTCTTCGTGCCGGGGAGTTAGGGCCGGTCCCGAGAACATTACTTCCGGGCCATGGTCCGGCTAACTCGAGTCAGCGGTCGAGACGGTCGGTGGCCGGCTCGAGGTGAGCCCCCGTGGTCCCATGGCGGGGGCAATTTCGGCATTATGGCGTGCGCTTTGTTTGTCATGTCGCGCCGTACGCGAGCGGACCTGATGTGCGGGTGTGTTCGCCGTTATCATAACACCTTGTGTGCCCGAGTGAGGAGGCTAGACGCCATGTGACGGAAGTACGTGCGACATACCCTCGGCGTATACGAGCCGATCAACAAGCCACCCAACTCGCGCTTAGCTCCTCGCGTTCCTTGCTGCTTTAGTCCTTGAGAGCTTGTCGCTGAGTGCGTGTAGATTTCTGAGTGTTGTGTTCATGCATATGCCCCTTGAGATTCTAGGGGGGGGATTTATAGTGGAATTTGAAAGGTCAGGGGGGTTTAGGCGGACTGGACTGGGGGGTGATCTGGTCCGCGTAAACCCCCTTGAAAAATATTTTTTTTTTGTTTTCGGAGTGGGGGCCGGTCTGGCCCCCGTAAACCCCCCCGGGTTTACGCGGACCGAACTGGGGGGGCCAGTCTGGTCTGCGTAAACCCATGGGGTTTTTCCCCATGGGTCTATAAAAATCCTATTTTGTCTATTTTGGGCCCACCTTGACCTATTGTGAACGCAAGACAGAGACAAAAAGGATACGGTCACTGGAGTTGGTCGTGTGCGCATAGAACGAAACCGTTGACCCGGGCTTTGCACGATCTCGAATCTTCTTCTCCACAAGCACTCCCGAGCTGGTATGCGGACCATTTTTACGTTGGACCGGGGCTGGGACGGGATGGCGGCGGGACTTACGGAGCTGGGAGGAGGGCGCGGCCCCCAAGGGGAGTTCGCCCCCACTGGGGCGCGGTCGCACCCAGGGCGAACTCCCCCCGGGCGGGGTGGCCGCCGCGTGGGGTTGGCCCAAGTGGCCTTCTATGGTTGTTTGGCGATGTCCTTCGAAGGACTTGGGCCGAAGAAGTGCTGGGATTGACCCGTGGGGGTCCGTCGTTGTCGTGTTGTGGCTACCGCACGCAAGGTGTTCAGGGAAATTCCCGACACATCCTGGGTTGCCAAACGGCTTAGGTAGCGGGCTGGTGGGCCTCGGGTTTGACCCGAGGACGGGTAGTATAGCTTATGGGAGCCATGGGAAGGCATCTTGGGCGTGTAGGCCCAGCCTTTGTGATATATGCCGCGTTGTAAGGCGGGTTGGCAGGCAGCCCCGGGTTGGCCCGGGAGCTGAAAGCAAACGGCTTATCGCCGCGTGTCTGAAGGTCGGGGGTGACCCCAACTTGCTGTAGGGTTGCCGTAGGATACGGCTGGTGTGTTCGAGCCGCCGGTTGGCCCCCGACTTGCTGTAGAATGGCTGGAATGTACGCGCCCGCGAAGTGTTCGAGGAAATTCCCGGCACACGTGCATGGGCCGCATGAGCGTGCTAGGGGCCTCCACAGCCCGTGGTTGACTGGGATGAGTCTTCCTTTGACTTTAGAAGGCTGGAGGGCGGTGTCTTGGGGATAGACCCCGGCCTCGTTGCTAGGCGCCACGTGTCGTGGCTTGTAGTCGGGGTGCCCCCGGGTTGGCCCGAGTGGCTTTGTTAAAGGCGGGTATACCCGCAAACTGGGTGATCGGGGATGGCCCCAATCAATTGTTAGTGTTGCCGTGGGTCGCGGCTAGCTGGTTAGGACCCTCGGTTGGGCCCGACGTGACACAGAAAGGGCTGGGTAAACAACGCCTTAAAGGTGTTTGGGGAAATTCCCGAGCCCTTATTTCTTGTTATTTTTGCTGGGAGAATGTCTGGGTACAACAGTGACTTATCTGGACAGAGACAGGGTCAGCCTGTGTTTATTTGCAAACTTAAAAGGCTATAGAACAACAAATGCATCAGAAAAACTTGTCGAAGATTAGCCACAAACTATGCAAATTGTGTGCCTTGTATCACAGGATCACATGAATAACAAATAATACATAGGGAAAGTAGACTTACTGGTTTTCTAGATATTGAATCATCACGGATTTCTCGGACAGCTGCAGGAGAAGAAGCTTTATGCAGTGATCCAGTTACCTTCTCAGACATTGCTGCTCTCTGTTATCGATAAAGCTTGGTTGCTTGATTGGTATGCTCTTTCCTGGGGATATGGCGGTATCTAAACCACAAATATCTAGCCAACAGCAACAACAGCAGCAGCAGCAGCAGTAGCAACGGCTGCAACAGCAACAACTACAGCAACAACATAAGTAGGAACTACAACAACAACAAAATCAGTAGCAGCAGTTGTGTTGCACTATCAAGTCTATTAGGCCAGCAGACAGTGATTCCGGACCCCTTCTGTCCTTTCTTTGAGAGGGTTTGGACCATATTCACTCTCGTTTAGAGGGTTTGGACCGGATCCACCCCCAAGTGGGGGGGTGTTTGGACCGGATCCACCCCCATATGGGGATTTAGACCGGATCCATCCCATACTAATTTGATCCGGATGAAACCCCCAAAATGATATTTTGGCCCGAGATAAACCCCTCATTCTTGGGATTTGGTCCGGATCAAGCCCTGGGTCCACCCTTTTGGACTGGATGAAGGGTGTAACCGTCGAAAACTACCTTGGAGCTCTATAAATACCCCAATGGGGGCCCCATTTCGAGGGAGAGAGAGATAGAGAGCGCATAGGAGCGCAGAAGAGGAGTGCTTGTGTTTGGTGCTTGTGCTTTTGAAGGCCCATCCTATTGGGTCTTGTGCTTATGTTGTGGTTGTGTTGTGCTGTGAGAGTAGGCTATAAAAAGAAAATCCCTATCTTGGCTCATATGCATCACAAGCCCTTATGTGATCTATGTAATCTATGTATCTCTTTGGGGAAATGAGACTACGCCCCCTCGGAATCCTAACCTCATAGGAAGGCCCTTCCGAGTATTATAATTGTGTAAACACTCGGGGTGTCTGGGGAATTTGCATAAGCCTTGATTGTCTATGAACAAGGGGTCTTGTACAACTTAAAACTTGTCGAAAAAACTCTGTGATTATGGATATCACTACAATGTCATGTATTTTTCTTAATGATTCATAAAAGTGTGTTTGCGACCATGTGAGCCTGCGGTTCTCCGAAATTGCATGAACGGAGTGTCACGAGACATTGTCCCATATCATAGTCAAATGACAATGGATGTTCGAGACCAAGTTGACCTCGAGAGGTTAAATGGCAAACACACAACACCCCTTGACCTTGAGGTTACATACATATTCTCAATGGATATAGAGATTGCTAAGCATCTCAATCCCAGTAACCACATCGGATGAGTCTGCAACCCTTTCTAGATTCCCAAACGCTTCCGACAATTAGCATAGCTTTGCATGGCACAATATCTGTGGTTATGCCTTTAGCATCATGACTAGCATTGTATAGGTCGATGATTTTCATCGGCAGTTAATCAAGGGTATTCGGCCTCGATATAAATAAACACTGACTGCGGTCGGTGGGGAATTGTCCAGTACCCAAACCCTAATCGTTTGATTAAATCCAATCCACAGAATAAATGACGCACATGCCATGGCTGGCTGCTGCACACATATGTTCAATAAACAAATGTTTCCGTTCTTTCATTTTGAACAACGATTTTTTATTCCCCATTCTTTATTATTAAAATTCCGTGAGTTAAACAGGGGATCATCAAGATCATTAATGTCACAATACGTAGAGACAAAAGGCATTCTTTGACAGCTAATCAAAGGTGTTCGGACTTGTTCCGATGTAAATTAACACCAACTCCGGTTGGTGGGAAAAAGTCATATACACAAACCTTAAATCGTCTGATAAACCCAAAATGTGAAATAAATAAATACAAATAAACATGTTGATGATACCCGAAACCCCCAAATTTTAATTCATTATCAGCGTGTCTGCATTTTTCGCGTGTGAAACAAGTCCCCCTCACTCCAACCTCTACTTAGGCTCCACCTTTCATGGGTCTAGTGAGGCTGATTGGTGAATCAGTGGGCAACGTCCCCTAGTTCAACTCTAAGGACAACATGCACGCCCTAGGGGAGTTTATATTTTTCCTTCTGATGTCATGTTCAAACATCCTAGGTCATCCTGTTGAGCCACATCTGAAGTGGCTGATAGTTTCTGTATATATGAGCATAGCCTGAAAATAGACTTACGGCTTCCCCTTCATCCATTTATTTGTAAATTACTTGATTTTAATAACATCATGTCAACTCAATTGACTCCAAACTCTCGGCATACAATCTGCATGCTCCCAATACTATGCCACGAAATAAATCTTCCTCTTTAAGTCTTAACCTTGCCATTTTTGGTTGATCTTGCAAATAAGAAAGAGCACCAAACAGAGCTAGATGTGCTTCTCTGCTCAGCTGAACCTTGGGCTCCTCACAGGGAGGCTGTCTTCAATCCACCTGTAGATAGGTCAATTTGTCATCTTCTATTACAAGACTGAGAAGTGGTCCTTCCCCACCACATAATCTGAGCTTGGAGCAGACAAGTCTGACATGCCCAAGCCAACCCCAGTGAGGAGGAAGCGCTCCAATTCTTATCCACCTTGTCCTACAAATGGCTCAAAGAGATGACGTCAAAAATCAGACAGGCTTGACTGGGCTGATTCAACCCCCACTTACAAACTTGTGGTGGTAATGTTACTATGTTGAGAGGGGTAGAATCTTACGGGCGTGGATGATCAAGAAAGCTTGGACCATGGGTCCCCTGCAGACACAAGGAGCCAATTAGTGCTCCCTCCAGCAAGCTCTAGGGTAAAGCCTCCGAACAGTCAAGCCAAGTCAGTAAGAAATATTTTAAGGGATGCACATGGGAGGCTGGGGATGCGACTTGTTAGAAATAGTGAACTATTGGCCAAGATGAGTTCAGTATCTGGATACCCTCTCCATAATTGGAAATGGGGTAGCCAGAGGGTCTTTATGGTTTCCAATATGGGACTGTCTTCTGCAATTCTACTTCATGCACGGTCACCATTAACCCACTTTGACTAGCCTTGACTCAAACCCAACCAGGTCTGCCAGTGAGTTGAGGCTAGTAACGACCACACATATTTCGTATTATTTGAAGAATTAGGCATTGAGACAATCTGGACAAAACAAGTGCATAGGCACAGGTCTACAATAAGTGAACCATAGAAGAGAAGAGGATAAATAATGTTCTCTCTGCAACAGCCAATATGTTTCAGCACACAAATTTTCAAATTAATGCTCTCCTGAGGTCCTTATATTTTATTCCAAAGTTAGACAAGAAAAGTGGATACTAAATTCAAGAAATGGTGAAGCTCAAATGCAAAGGAATAAAATATTACCATGTGTTCCACAAACAGCCACAAGTGTGCTATGTTCTGTTATTTTTCTGAGCCAAATGTCCCTCTTATATCTGAAGAAAAGGGAAGATGACCAACCCAATTAAAGAAATACACTTCAGTTTAAACCAGCTTTCAGAATTCACCATCACAGTAAGAGAGCAAGAGGGAACTCTACTCAAGTGAAAGAAAAGATGATTTACATTATAATGATTGCAGAGTAATAATTATGCAATAGAAACATAGAAAAAAACAACATATATGGACAAGGATATATGTGTGTGTTCCCATGTGCGTACTTAAAATAATAAGGTACAAAATTACTTAAAATAATAGAGAAAAAATACATCAACAACCAGTGTTTCTCCTACGAAGGACATGGATGCGCTGGTCATCAGATCAAAAGATCAGGTGGCCTGTCTCACACCTATACCTGACCCTTGATTTGATGCACACAAGGGCAGGGCTGGTTTTGATCGGGTTTTTTCCCCGTTTTTTTACTATCAGATTAAATCTAATGGTCAAGATGATGGATGTGGCCAGGCCTCATCAACTACCATGGCTGTATCATAGTACTTAAAATTCTTACAGGATTTGAGCTGCATTCTAGTTCTAAGATTGTTTGTGATAAACAGAGAGAGAACAGGGCCGAGAGAGGGAGAGAGAGTAGGGCTGCGCGGGGGCGCGAGAGAGAGAAAGAGAGAAGAGTCCGATGCCCCTTGTCAGGCCAAACTCTCTCTCTTATATTTTTGTATTCCTTCAATAAAAAAAACAAGTAGAAGAATACCCCTCACAAAGAGGGCAGCCATAAAAAAAAGGAAAAATTACAGAATGAACCCTGAAAGATTAAAAAATACAAATATACCCAAAACTACCCTTAACTGTCTACTTCTTTACACTCCCCCTCAAGTTGAGCATAGATATCACACATGCTCAACTTGCTTAAGGCTGAAGTAAACTGAAGTTCAGTTAATGCCTTGGTGAAGAGATCTGCTGCCTGTTCTTGAGGCTTCACATAATGTAAGCATAACTCTCCAGAATCCAATGTCTCTCTTATAAAATGCCGATCAATTTCAACATGCTTGGTTCAGTCGTGCTGTACTGGGTTAACAATATTGATTGTTGCTTTGTTGTCACAATAAAGCTTCATAAGTAGCTCAGACTGAATATCACCTAGACGAAGCTTTAGCCATAGCAACTCAATAAGACCATAAGCCATTGCTCTGTATTCTACTTAAGCACCAGAACTGGCACACACCGTCTGCTTTTGGCTTCTTCAGGTGAAAAGGTTGCCCGTAAGTAAAGTGTAGTAACCAGTTGTTCACCTCCTATCATCCTTTGAGCCAATCAAGTCTGCATCAGTATATCCTTCAATACTCAGATGGTTGGTTCTCTTAAAAAAGAACACCTTTCCCTGGACAAGATTTTAAGTACCTGAGAATGTGCTCCACAACCTTCATATGAGTGGTCGTGGAAGCATGCATGTACTGACTCACCACACCGACAGCATATGAGAGGTCAAGCCGAGTCAAGAAAAGATAAAAGAGCTTGCCAACCAACCACTAATACAAACCACTTTCTTATGGAGGAAGCCTTTCACCATCCTGTCCTATCAGACCATTATTAAGTTCAATTTGGTGTAGCTGCCAGTTTGCAACCTAATTTCCCTGTTTCGGCCAGCAAATCAAAAACAAACTTCCTCTGAAAAATATAAATTCCTTCCTATGATCCAACCACTTCTATACCCAAAAAATACTTCAACTCCCCTAGGTCTTTGACTTCAAATTGAGCAGCTAATCCATTTTTCAAACTTTGAATCTCTGTTGTATCATCCCCAATAATGATCATATCTTCAACATATACAAGATGTACCGTAATATGACCACTCCTCCATTTAGCAAACAATGTGTGATCCGCATTGGATTGTTTAGATCCGAATCAGATTGTTAGACCAACATGCCTTAATGCCGATTTAATTATCACTCTGATTATGGTGTTGAATGATGACAATAATTCATGCAAAAATATATATTCAAAGCTAAACGTAAAGCTCATGTGTGTGCTTCTTAGGTTAAGCTAGGAACATTATCCAATAAGCCACATCACAGGATTGTCTAGATATCTCTTTGGCTTTATCATCAACCTAACCTTGCCCGACTCAATCCAATCAAACTCCTCCTGATCATATCTGTACTTCCCTGATCATAATTGTTCAGCTGATCCAACATAATCTCGCAAATCCTTAATCTCAGCTGCACAAATCCCTACACTGATTCGTTGACTGGAAGATGAACTTTAAGCTTTCTAATGAAAGAACTAGTCGACGTAACTCGGATGTATTCTCCTAGGACAGACACTACCTGATCTTTTGAAACTATCCTTGGGAAATTTTTGACTATGCTCCAAAAATCTGATTCTTTCTACTGTAGTCAAAAACACTTACTCGGTCAACACTTAAACGATTATATTCAAGATATTTATTCAGTTGCATTTTCTGTTAAATTTCTCATCCAGTTAAATTACTTGCAATATCTCTTTACTGCAAACTTCTTGATATGTTAGTTGGTATGTAGGGCATCTACATTAACTTTGTTGGAACTCCTTTTTAGCCGAAGATCGTTCAGTTGACATACTTATTGTCTGATCTAACCCAGTTGACTATTCTACGGCTGGACACAGTCATTAGTCTTCCTTGCAAACTGATATTAGACAGAATAATTCTTCCAATTAAATGCTTACACAATCAAAGTACTTGTACTTCACCAAATCCCATGAGCTCAAGATCAAGCCTAAAATTAAATATATGTTCTTTTGCCTTGCATCTGAAGAAAAAACACGCAAATCTTGTTGCATATCTTTTAGTGTTTTTCACCTAAGCTACTTTCAGCCTGATAAATATCCAACAAAATATATATGCACCTTATTGAATATTTGTTCTTGTCCATCTGACATTCGATTGAAATCCCAACTGTACTCCTTCAATATCCTTTACGCATGCTAGCGTCTAAATGCAACTGAGCTTATTTTGATAATTGTTATCTGACTGAATAACATCCATCTAAATGTGATATTCCACTCAATACACTGTTATATCGTTGTCTCATTTTCTTGACTGTAATATAAACCATTCAAATTCATAGGTGACGAAAGTGTCAAGAACATATTCTGATCACCAATCCAACTAAGACATTCAAATCTGACTCAACTGTGATCTCATTGACTCTTTCCTCAGTTGACTCTGTATCATGGTGACAAACATGTTCTAGTCCACGTCACCAATATGCCTTAGTCATGGCTATTTCAATCTTACCTTAGTTCTCTATCATTGATTTGAAATATAACTTCTATTTAAGGCGTGTTAACATAATCGCTCCAAATCAGCTATGCTTTATTGATCTGCTTTCTCTAGCTGACTCTATGGACACTCATATTTGGATGTGCCGTTTTTCATCCTTTCCTGATTATTCATGTTAATAAAGCTTTGTTTGATATATATCAGCTATACCTTGATGATTATAATCCCAACTGATACTTTCTTGAAGCTTGCTTAAGTCTCTAGTTTCATCAAGACATTTTCGTTAACATAGATTTAAGCATTCATAGCTATGCTAACATCCCCAGTCTAAAGTCTCTCTCAACTTATTTGATTGATTGATATATTTTGACCAATTCTAAATCAGCCATATTCCTTTGTCCCATCTGCATTTGTCATATGTCGAGCTAAAATGTTTCTCAAAGATAATTATTTCTTTCCGCTCGAAAGACAATATCCTTTGTCCTTCCTCTCCAGAAGTGTATTTCCCATGCAAATCTCTGCACCCTCAGGATTTCATATTTAAATAGAGATTGTATCTAATGGTTGATCTTAGATCAACAATAGTCTTCTGGCTGTAGATTGCAAAGACCATATTTGGTGCAGAGAGCTTATATGCGTCGCATGACAAAAGTAGAAGCTGCCTCCGTCACGCAGTCTCGATGCAATTGGGGTTCAGAATTGGCGACCTCTTCTAGGACGAATTATTTATTGCTAATCATTTTCATCTATAAAGAGAAGCCACGCGTCCAAATGCAATTAGCCCAGAGGATCAAATTACAAAGTTCACCAGACAGAATGGCATCTTGCTCTCAAAACAAAGATTCAAAGGAGGTTGCTATTTGAATTAAAAGTTGTGCCTAACGGATAGATTGAAGACAGTTAATATATCAGGACTGATTTCAAAGGAAAGGTTGGCGACTCTGATCACAAGATCAAATCTCATGGAGCATCCTGGACATCTTAAATAAGCCGATCATATTGCGTAAAGCATCCAAATGTCGAAGCTACCCAGTCTAGATCATATCGGCACTCTGCAAGGAGTTCAATCTGAGTAGTCCGTGCAACATCAAGAGGATCAAAATCGGAGCTACAATGAGCTTAAAGCGTCAGTGAGTGTTTACACAATTATCGGAGCTACAGGTTTTACTAATTTTTTGAGTTTTTTGAATGGTTTCAACCGGTTTCGGCCGAAGCCGAAACCGATACCAAAACCGGTACGTATCGGATTCGGGACCGGCCGAAACCGGTACCAAAACCGGTACGTATCGGTTTCGGGACCGGCCGAAATTGGGGGGGGGGGGGGGGGGAGGGGGTGCATTGTGAGCCATGCAAGCGAGTATGCCCTTGACATCAGAACCTATGTGGGGGACTCTAGGACTTTCTTTGATAATTAATCAAGGGTGTTCGGACACTAGGCCAATGCAAATCAACACTGATTGCGGTCAATGGGAAGAGGTCTAACACTCAAACTCAAATCATCTGATACGAAACGCATCCACGGAATAAACCTTGCACAGGCTATTCATGTAGCCCCTATATGTGCATCTTTACAAATTTCCCCTTTTTTCTTCAAAAGACTCAGTGAGAAATTTATAGACCAAAATTCTTTTAAAAATATTATGTGACCAACAGTGCTTTAATGTCCTAGTTCGCAACATTCTTAATGTCTTTCTTTCGCGAACAATTTTTAAAGGGCATGATTATTGCAGCACTCCCATTCACCCCCCCCCTCTGGGAGTTGCTTTGCAATCTAACACAGATCATAGCATGCCAAAGTCGATCAAACCATGCTTTGGGGGACTGTCTCAACCCATACAAAGCCATTCAAAGTCTACAGAGTTTTCTTTTAGTATCAACACTAGGGAAAGACAGCATATAAACTTCTTCCTGTAGATCACCATTCAAAAAGGCTTTTTTGACAACCATCTAACATTAAGCCCAAGAATACTAAACAGCAAGCGCAAACAACACTCTGATACATTTAAATTTCACTACAAAAGCAAAAGTCTCCTAATAATCAATCCCATAATTCTGAGTGAATTCTTTAGCAACTAGTTTGGCCTTATACCTCTATATCACTCCCTCTGCGTTGTATTTAAGAGTGTAGACCCATTTGAACCCAACTGATGTCCTGTCTCTAGGGAGATCATCTAGATCTCACTTCCTGTTCTTGCTAAGTGCACTTAGCTCCTCTTCCATTGCCTGTCACCAGTTAGGATCCTTAACAACTTCAGAAAAGGAGTGAGGAATAGAAATAAAAGACGAGACATATAAATAGGTCTAATAATGAGAGGAAATGCAAGAGTACTTCACAAAATTGGAAAAGTGATACTTTGCACAACAGCGAACACCCTTGCGAACAGCAATGGGAAGATTTAATTCAGTCCTAGGATTTGACTGATCCGAACCAGTGGGCATAGCAACCTCTAGAGTTAGCCAATCAGTAGCTGGTCTGCTTTTAAGATTCTTCCTCTTGTATGTAAGCAGGGACTTTTCCGAATCATGTGCACCACCATCAGTAGGAACAGAAGATTGAACATCCAATGTCACAGAAGTAGAGGGTGTGGAAAATGATAAAAATGTAAGAAGAGGAGTGACAATAGTGTCTATGTCCTTCATCACTAAAGTCTCCCCCTAAGGATGAGGCCAGGGAGAGAAAATAAGACTCAGACTCAAAAAAGGTGATATCCTTGCGAACAACAGAGCGACCAATAGAAGGATCATAGAAACAGTAACCCTTTTGGGTAGTAAAATAACCAAGAAAAATACCCCGAACAACACGCGGGTCAAGCTTGGAACTATCAGGCTCAAGTAAATGAATAAAACAAAGACAACCAAACTCCTACAACAAAAGAGGAACAAGGGTTCTGAATAAGGAACAGTAAAGGGAGAACGATTCTTTAAGACTCTAGATGGCATTCAATTGATGAGGAAATTTGCAACCAAGATAGCATCAGCCCAAAAAAATTTAGGGAGGTGGCGCTGAAACAAGAGTGCTCTAGCTGTCTCAAGAAGGTGACGGTTGTTACACTCGGCAACACCATTTCACTGAGGAGGATACGCACAGGATGACTCATGGATGATGCCTTCATCTTCAAGAAAGATATTGATGCTGCGAGCAAAGTACTCGCGAGTCTTGTCAGAATTAAGAACATTGACAGATTTACCAAACTGAGTTCTGACCATGTTACAAAACACCTGAGGAATATGAGGAACTCCATCTCCAGATTTCATAAGGTAGAGCCGAATACAATGTGAATAATCGTAATTAAAAGTATTGGAGTGTCGATAGCCACCTAAAGAGGAGACAGAAAGATCCCACACATCAGAATGTACATGTTCAAACGAAGAGATGCTTTTACTTATAGAAGAAGAAAATTGGGCCCTACAATGTTTTGTCAACTGGCAGACTTAACACAGTAACAACTTGACATCAACTAGCTCAAATAAAGTGGGAAACAAGACTCCCAATGACTGATAAAAAAAAGATGCCATAAACGAGAGTTCCACAACTGAATCTCTTGTAGTGTCCTATCCAGGTTGGGGGGTAAAGATGACTGAAGTGCACTCCGCTCAAGTGGCTGGATGATATATAGACCATCCACTTCACGGTCAATCCCAATCGTTTTCCTTGTCCACAAATCCTGAAAAACACAATAGTTAGAAAAGAAGGCTACTGAACATTGTAGCTCTTCGGTAAAACTGCTAACAGAAAGTAAATTGATAGAATGGGAAGGAACATGAAGGGTAGAGGACAAAGTCAGATGATTAGATAGGCAAATGGACCCTTTGTCAGCAATAGTGGCGCAGGCGCCATTAGCAATAGTAACCTTATCCTGACCGGAGAGTAAGGAGTAAGAAGTGTAAGAGGTAGGTATACAAGTCATGTGATCCGTAACACCTGAATTAATGACCTAAGCATGCTCTGAAGAATTTGGTAGAGGTGCTCAGGGTTGCACCATGTATACCAGAAGGTGAAGGAGAGGAAGTGAAAGCCTAAAGCTGGGAGAGAATCCGCTGTAGAGTAGCAACATCAGAAGAGGTAAGTGTAGTAGAGCCAGAAATAGAGTTGATGATCCACCCTCTGAAGGCATAGGAGATGGGGCAACAGCCACATTGCCCTTGGGTTGCTTCTCCTCCTAAATGGGAAATTTGTAAAACTTCTTATCAGGGAACTTCTTCCAGTAGAAATCACTGTCATGGTTTGTGCGGCCACAGTGCTTACATTTCTTCCTACTCCGCTACTTGAAATTTCCCAACCTAAGCATATTGAGAGTGGTAGCAAGCGCGGAATACTCACCAACATCGGAAGCGAGAATATTGGACCCTTTGCTGCCTATGACTTGACACCGTTGTTCCTCGCTTAAGACTTTGAAGTAGGTTTCATCGAGGGATGGCGTCGGGTCCATTATGAGCATCTAGTGCCTGAGAGCATCGTAGTCTGAATTTAACCCGTTCAAGAATTTCACAATCCGATCATCTTCCTGGAGCGAGAGATATGTTTGCTGATCGGCAATAGAAGTCCACTTTGCCACATGATAAACATCCAGCTCATTCCAAAATGTAGTAAGAGCACAGAAATATTGCATGACCGACAAAAAATTCTGCTTCAACTCATGGATATTGTGACTCAGCTAGTAAAGGTAAACTTCATTCTTCTTATGACCGTAGAGACGGGCTAAAGTCTTCCACATATCCGTTGCAATTGACTTATAGAGAATGGTAGGTCAGATTGTAAGGCTGACAGAGTTGAGCAACCATGACATGATCATACTATTATCACACCTCCAGGTGGGATAAAGTGGATCCAAAGGAGTCCACATCTTCTGATCACCGGTCAAAAACCCTAGCTTATCACATCCAGCAATATAGAGCTCCGTTGCAACTACCCGAGATGGATAGTTATTTTTTGTCAATTTCTCTAAAGTGATTTGCAGAGTAATTTGACCCATGGCGGCTGGAGGCATCAGCTGAACCTAGGGAGAAGAGGTCTCCAATGCTGTGGTACTATCCTCCTGGTGAGAAATCCCAAACGGTTTAGCAAGGGCGTGGAAGGAGTAACCGCGGATGATTGTTGTTGAAGTAGTTCTTGCAGTCAAGAAAAAATCAGAGTTGCGCAGATCAGGCACTCAGCCTGAACAAAGTCAGCAGGGAGATCAGGCTCTCGGCCTGAACTGAAGTAGCCAAGGCAGCAGGTTGGCCTGCTGGGCTAGGCCTGGGCAGGGTCGCCTGCTAAGAATGCGGCCTGGACACATTAGTCTGCTAGGGTTGTGGCCTGGGCAGGGGCAGGTTGGCCTGCCAGCAGATGCACCCTGCACCGGAACAGAATCCGCGAACAAGAACCCTGCACCGGCTGCCCTATCTAGGGTTTCCTGGTGCTTGTGTGGTCTGCACAGAACAGAGAGAAGATAATAGAAAGAGAGGGTGCCTTGCACTAGCAAGGGGAAACCCTTAGAAGGGGTGCAGCCCAAGGAAGGGTGGCTTCCGGCGAAATCCCAGCACCGTACGCTCTGATACCATGATCAACAGAGAGAAAGAGCAGAGCCGAGAGAAAGAGTAAGGCCGCGAGAGAGAAAGAGAAGTGTTTGATGCCCCTTGTCAGGCCGAACTCCTGCTCTTATATTTTTGTATTCCTTCAATAAAAATACAAGTACAAGAATACCCCTCACAAAGAGGGCAGTTATAAAGAAAAGGAAAAATTACAGAATGAACCCTGAAAGACTAAAAATTACAAATACCCAAAAACTACCCTTAACTATCTACTTCTCTACAGTTTGCACAGGGAGGGAGAAGATATATGCAACAAGAAGGTTATATATTTATTAGTTAATCAAAGAAAGGGGCAAAGAATTACTAGAACCTTTAACTTCTGTTTGGGCCAGTTTGACAACCGAATACGCCATTCGCAGATGGCATATTTGCCGGTGGCATCCCGGTTTCGCAGGTACAATGCTTGACCGAGTTTGATAGGGCGCTGGGTTAAGGGTTGAACAGGGGTCGAATAGGTGCAAAAGGCACTTGTTGGTCGAATAAGCCATTCAATCTGGATGGGTCGAATGGGTTATTCGAGTGGGAGGAGGGAACGCCGTATTCTCCCCCAAACCCACTCGATTATCAAAGTGGGCCTTTATGAATTTAAAACGTGCAAAGATTGGAAGAAGGCAGTAGCTTGTGATACGAGTTTCAGAAAGCACAGGCTTGCCATCTCTGTTCTTCTATGATTGAACAAGCAAATGTTTATAAAAAACCAATTGAGTGGTCAAAAAATGTAGACCATCAACTTCTCAAAGACTTATCACATCAATCCATCAACCTAAACTTTCCTCAAAACTTATGACTCCCATGGAACTGGAAGTTTCCTAGCCAATCAATAGCTTATGACTAACCTCACAATTTTTGAGCCATAACACTAACAAATATAAGAGAACTATTTTTGTAGAAGATGCCAAGATTCTAGCTGCTACTAGTTGACCAACACCAATATGACTAAGTATTGAAAGACAAGATAAAAGGAAGGAGAGGGCTTGTGAAAAATATTAACACATATCTATATGTAAGCAAGCGTAAAGTAAATTTATTAATAAAGTATAAGTAAAATAAGTAATGGTCAATAAAATGGAATAAAATAAACTATAACAATTACTGGAGGATAGTCTTACCTTAACAGTAAACAATAAATAAAAAAGGGTTTTTTAGATTTTTAGTCCTTGTAAACTTTTGAATTTGGAAAAAAAACTCATTGCATTTTCTGTATCTAGTCTTGCCTTTATAAAACCGATCTCTTCCTAGAGATAAATCCTTCTAGTTAACAGCCATCCTAAAAAATAGGATATCCATTGAACATAGCAAAAACAGATGTCAAAACAAACAGAATGAAAGAAAACGTCACTACTATCCTCCCACCATTCGTTTACAACAATTGCTAAAGGGGTGAGAAAGAGAGAGAGACAAAGAGGTAATGCTTCTATTACTCCTAGGGTTTGCCGGATCGATCCGGCACAGGGCGTACTGCATGTGCCGGATCGTGCCAGGGCAAATCGGCACGCCAGCATGGCAGTACGCATGCAGTCCGGCAAATCCACCAACCGATGGCAGGAGCGATGGCAGAGGCGGTGGCAACAGCAGCAGCACAGGGTTCGTCGGTGATGGCCGGTGTTGTCAAGCAGCAGGGTGGTAGGTCGGGCTGGTAGTGACCGGTCCCGTCGCGGGGGAAGGCAAGCAGGCCAACCGGCAGCCACGGGGTGCGGCCCCGGCAGTCCTGATGGCTTTCGGGTGCCGTGGTCAGGTCGCGGAGCAACGACATCTGGCGTCGATGGCTCGGTGCAGGGCTAGGGCGTCGGGTCGGCAATCAGGCCGGAGGCCCTATCTACGTACGGGGAGGAGGAGGAGAAAGGGGGAGAAGAGGAGGAAGAGGGAAGAGAGGGGTCGGGGGTGGGAAGAAAAAAGAGGGTACTTTATAAAAGAATCTCTGTGAAAGACAATTTCTTGTCCTTTGGGATTCAAAAAAAATGTGTGGACCGCAGCACGGTAGTATATTGTACCGTGCCAGACCGTACCAAGCTGGAACCAGCACGTCCAGTACAACCGGCATGGCAAACCCCGATTACTCCCCTATGATTCTGAAGCTCTCATCCTTTGACACTTCCTCTGCCACCACCTCCCTTCACCATAGCTGCAATAGCCTTGGCCCCTTGGAACACCACATATGCATCATCGAGGCAGATGTCAACATCCTTGTCCCTGTCAGACCAGGACCTAGGCATCAACAGTTCTGCCATCTTTGATGGCATGATGTTGACCTCCTCTGTCAAATGGTAAATGGCATTGAAACTCGGCTGGTACTCGATGCCCAGGTAGTTCCTCGCAAGCACCTTGAACTTGGGCATGAACCTCTAATAGGAGAGTTCCTCTCTCTCTCTCTCTCTCTCTCTTCGTCCTTAAGCATCAGCAGCATTTCCTCTGTTAGTTCATCTTTCAGTTAGACCTTTAGTCTTACAACGATTTCACCATAACATTTATATCCACGTTGCTCTCATTTTTTTCTCATGCACATGTTTAACTATCTGGCCGTAGCAGGCCATACACAGCATAACAAATCTTATGACAACCATAACAAAATTCCCTCCAAGTTTCAAAACATTGTTGCCCCAACTTCATTTGACCTTTTTCCGTTTGTTACAAATGCCAACATAAATTGCACCACTATACACAGGGTCTCCATCTATCAAGATTTCTCTGAAATCTCTGCCTCTCCAAGGTTCCCAAATGAAGCATCAGCCAAGATAAAGAATTAAGAGGCGGGATCTCATGTCGTATCAAAATCAGTAATTACCATATAAATCTCAACCATTATATGTCACGTGTAAACCAATAATTATCATATAAAGGCTTTTGTTTTTCTTTCAAATTTCTTTATCAGCTGTCATAAGTACAGTGCTTATGTAATTACCTAAAAACGAATAAGAAAAATCAGAAAAAGATAGAAGATGAAAATGCAATTTCAAATTTTAAGAGTTAAAAATAAAGTATTAAACTAAACATTTGTGGGGTCTTATTTGAGAAGGCTTTATATATGACACATAACCTATGAAAAACATTAATACACAATAAGCCATTTGCAGTCTGATCATTGCAGGCTGGAAATGGTCAAGTACACAGTCAGTTTGTTAAATTTTACCAGACTCCTCACTGATGCAGATCCATTTCCTGGTACCGTGCCAAATCATATGTGATGCAATCTGCTTTACAGAACAAGAAGGAATACTAACACTGGTATTCCAACATCCTTTGCATGTGAGACCTCCACATTTTCTGCAGGAATGGCACTTGAAATGACCACTGCAGTGGGGACATTTGAAGCATTGTTTCTTTGCATATTTGAAATTGAATGCCCAACATATAGCCTTGCTCCAGCTTTATGTAGTCGATCCATAAAATCGCTCCAGACAATGTCAGAGCCACTAACCTCAAATCCCTGAGTCATGGAAAAACAATCAACATAGATTCTTATGTATCTCCTAGTCTTAGTTGAATAAATATAACAATTTGCATAAATATAACAATCAACCTTCAAAATTTTGAAAAGAAGTTCTAGAGATTATTTACTTTCTTTTGGCTTCCTCTTTTACTTTCCAGTATCCAGAGATAGCACATTAAGTTATCGTACTACATTCACTTTATATGCTATCTTAACTCCTATGGTTTGGTGGACAGACACTTTTGTTTGTAGTAGGGAGCCGGGTCGGACGCTTGGACATGAAATGACACTTGGATACCTATTCCAACAGTATTTTAAAATCTCAACACAAACACTTCAAGAATGCATCAAAATACGTACTTGAATAAGCAACCGTTATCAGCGCGGGAGGTGGCAGGTGGAGGCAGAGGACCGGCGCAGGTGCAGCAGCCAGCTTTTCCTCGGTCTCGAGGATCGAACGTTGCAGGCGGGGGAGGAGGACCATATCGGGCAGGGAAGATCTGTAGTAGCAGGTAGCACGAGACTCGGCACCATCCAACAGGGGTGAGCGGGCTAGCGGGTGTTGAACCCTGAAATTTATTGGAAAAAAAAGGGTCAAAAAGTCAAGAACAAAACCCCTCCGGTTGCACCAAACCAGAGGGAGCCCCCCTCCGGTGGTTTGCAAACCGGAGGGGGACCCCCTCCGGTTGCATGTTCACCAGAGGGGGGTCCTCCGGTGCGGGTTTGACCGGAGGGGGTCCTCCGGTCCCAGTCAAATCGGAGGGGAAACCCCCTCTGGTACTATTTTGACCGGAGGGACCCCCTCTGGTCCTCCCTTGCGTCCGGCCCAAAAAAAAAAGAAGAGGAAAAGAAGAAGAAGAAGGGAGAGACCCCCCCTCCGGCGGGTAATAACCGGAGGGGACCCCCCTCCGGTATAGTACAACCGGAGGGGGGACCCTCCGGCCAATGTGTAACCAGAGGGGGACCCCTCTAGTCCTCCTTTCTCTCCTGCGCAAGGAAAAAAAACAGAAAAAAAGGAGAAAAAGAAGAGAAGAAGAGGAAGAGAAGGGGGGAGGGGGCGTTCACCTTAACCTTTGGACTTCCACCGGAGGGGGAGCTTCCATCAGAGCCACCTAGCCTCCGGTACACCTCCACCACCTATAAAAGGAGGCCAAGACTTGGAGAAAGAAGAGAAAGACTTGGCATCACTAGGGTTTCGAGCACTTGAAGACTTGGAGAGCTTCTTAGAGGCCCAAGTGAATAGGAAGACGAGCATGGAGAAGAAGGAGAAGGGGTCTGCGCCCCTCTCCATTGCAGCTGGTTTTTCTCCCCTCAAGCAAGGTTTGCCGTCCCGGACGTCTCTGCCGTCCCGATCACGGCCCAAGACGAGACGGGACGGTACCGTCCCGCTCCGTCTCGGTCCATCCTGTAAAATGTCAAAATGAAAAAACTCTTTATATATATAATATATATAATAATACAATAAAATTCTTAACTTAGTTGGTTAAGTGATTTGTGCGTTTCGTTTAAAACGTCTTGGGTTCGAATCTGTTGAACAGGGTTTGACGGACCGACCGTACCGGCCGTCCCGGTTTTTTGCAGGTACGGGGCGGTACGGTTCTGTCCCGCTCCGTCCCGCTCTGTCCCGTAAGATATATATATATAATATATATATAATAATATCATAAAATTCGTAGCTCAGTTGGTTAGGAGACTTGTTTGTCTCTTTCAAGCGGCGCAAGTTCAAATCCCGCAAGTAACATTTGAGGTTTTGATTTTTTTTTTAATCAAAAATCTTGTAAAAAGACCCAAAAAACGGATGTAAACTGCCAGTTTCGAACCCAGGTCACGCCTGTGCGGGTAAAATCGCTCAACCAACTTACCTATAAAATATTTGATGTTTAAAATAATATATATAATACATAACGCGCGCCGGTTGCGTCCCACGTATCGGTCGTCCCGGTCTTTGGCTGGAACGGTCCGAGACGGGCTGTTCGGCCCGTCCCGGAACGGTTTGTCAAACCCTGCTGTTGAACGCCCTTAAGATTTTGAGTTTTTTATATGAAAATCTTAAAAAGAAATCAAAATAACACATGTAATTGGTGAGTTTCGAACCCAAATCACCCCCGAACCGATGAAGACACTTAACCATCTTACCTATAAAATATTTTATATTTAAAATATAATATTAAATATATGGAACGTCCCGGTCACAACCCACGGCCCGAGCGTCCCGCCCACCGCCTGGGTCGGGTCGGGTCGTGCAGGTCTGGCCGTCCCGGCTCGGTCCTGCAAACCTTGCCCTCAAGTTTGAAAGATTTCTTTTGCAAGAAGGCCCTCACACTAGGGTATATTGCTAGAAAACCCCATCATGAAGGACTATTGTATTGTTGTAAATTCATAACAAAGAAATGTCAGAAATTTGTGGGAAACCCATAAATACTCAAAGTCTAGTCCCTTATGCAGAAATTATGAAGAAGTCTTTACATATTTCAGAAATTGCAATTCTACCACAAGCTTTTGCAAAATTGTGCAAAAGTCCATATACTTTGCAAAAATTCCAGAAAAATCAGAAATTCAAGTGACAAGATCTGAGTTCAAAAGAATGTTCCCCAATTTATGGAAAAACCCTTGATGGTCAAAAAATTGTAGAAAAGACCCGGGAAGGTCTAGAAATTGCATAAATACCCCAAGTCGTGGAAAATTTTCAAAAATATCCCTGGTGGTGGGAAAATTGCAATAATATCCCAGGTGGTGGGAAAATTGCAGAAATATCTTCGGTGGCAGAAAAATTACAGAAATATCCCCCGATCATGAAAAACTTGCTGAAATACCCCTGGTAGCAGAAAAATTGAAGAAATGAGCTTGATGACGAAAAAATTGCATAAATGTCCCTAATGAAGGGAAAATTACAGAAATATCCCTAGTGGTGGGAAAATTGTAGAAATGTCTCTAATGAAGGAAAAATTACGGAAATGTCCTCGATGAAGGAAAAATTACATAAATACCCATGAATGCTAAAAAATTACAAAAATACCCTCATTTGTGGGGTCTCAAAATTACCAAAGAATGCCTTTGTTCCGGTTGACGCCATTTGCACGACTCGGTGAAGCGGGATCACACCCCTTCCCTGAAGCGGTGTGTGTTCTCCTGAGTTCGGCTTATGACTAACCATCCAAGCCCATGTATCTTTTTCATGGTCGAGCTATCATGTCCGGAAACTCAAAAATTGATGAAATTGTAAATAAATCCTGAAAAATTATGAAATTCAGACTAGGAATACCCAAGAAGTCGAATGACGGGACTATTTCCAAGAAGTCATGAAATGAAGATGAGGAATGCCTAAGAAGTCGAATGACGGGGATATTTTTGAGAAGTCAAGAAATTCAGACTCGGAATACCCAAGAAGTCAAATGACGGGACTATTTCTGAGAAGTCATGAAATGAAGACGAGGAAAGCCCAAGAAGTCGAATGACGGAGATATTTCTGAGAAGTCATGAAATGAAGACGAGGAATACCCAAGAAGTCAAATGACAAGGTTATTTCCGACAAATCAAGAAATGTAGATGAGAAATGTCCAAGAAGTCAAATGACGGGGCTATTTCCGAGAAGTTAAGAAAGGAAGTCAAGTGCGCCCAGGAAGTCAAACGACGAGGCGATCTCCAAAAAGTCAAGAAATGACAGATATACTCAAGAAGTCAAGAAGTGACAAGGCTATCTCCGAAAAGTCAAGTGGCCGATATGCCCTGGAAGTCAAGACATGACGGGACTATCTCCGAGAAGTCAAGAAATGTCAAATATATGCTGAAAAGTCAAAATGACAAGAATGCTCAGGAAGTCGAGAAGTGACGGGACTACATCCGAAAAGTCGATGCCCATGAAGTCAAGAAGTGATGGGACTATCTCCAAGAAAGTAAGAAATTGTAAGAATATCCCAAAGTTTAGGAAAACTACAGAAATACCATGATGGAGGGAAAATTACAAATATACCCTGCCTCAGGCGGGAATGTCGTTTATGGACACCAAGACAACTTAACGGTCCAATCACAATCAAAAGAGTGATTATGACCATGAAGCAACTCCGAGAGACCGACAATCATTCTTGGCAATCCAACGGTCCTCATGATGGAATTCAAGTTCAACCGTCCAATCAGCGGACAAAAGCAAATTCAATAACCCGATCAGGACGAAAGCAAATTCAAAGATCTAAATGCTGATTGAAGCAAATTCAAAGGCTCTTGTTACAACCGGATATAATCCAGAAGACCCGATTACATAGTCGAGATCATATGAAAAGGTCTTGAAAGACCAATTGTAATTCAAATTACATGTGTTCAAGAAAATAAAGTCTTTAAATTTCTTTGCAAGAGAACGTACCCGTCATGGGCAATCATCAAGATCATTAATGTCACAATGCATAAAGGCCACAGGCGTTCTTTGATAGTTAATCAAAGGTGTTCGGACTTGTCCGATGTAAATTAACACCGACTCCGGTCGGTGGGGAAAAGTCCAGTACACGAACCTTAAATCGTCTGATAAACTCAAAAGCGCGAAATTAACAAATATTGCAAAATATACGCACAGTTATCCAATGAAATGGATATCCGAAAATTCCGCGTGTAAACAGCGGGTAAGTCAAATAGGTGGATCCTCCATTTCGGGCAGCCCAATCTTACCCGATTTCGGGTAAGTCTTCGGGTGGCCTCGGCGACCAGTCGAGATCTCCCTCGCCCAACAAGAGTAGGACAAGGCCCTCCGTCTTCATTCCATGCGGGCGAGCTTCTAGTGACCAAGGCCCCAACATCAGCTCCCCCTAGGGATGTTAGCCTTCTCGCTGGCGACAATCAAGGAGCTGATGAGCCTCTCCCTCCCTTCCACTGGTAGGTGACCCTGCGGCGGTCGGACGAGGAGGCTCTCTCGTCTGCTGATCGGTCATATGGGAAGGGGGCCAGCATCTCCACGTCACAGAGACTCTCAGGCTCTTCCTTTGTAGTCACAGAGCCTTGAGAGGCCCCTCCTTCATTGCCTGAGTCGGGGGACCAATTTGCAGCTATTGTTCCTTGGGGCAACAGGGGCTCCGGACAACTCACCCAAATTTTCAGCAGTTCAGAAGAACCCTCAGCCTACTTGGGGCCAGACATGGATGCAGACTGGTCTGACCAGCGCATCAAGAAGATTGGCTACATGGTGGGTATCTCCTTTGAAGGTAGGGAGGACTGTGTCAGGAAAGTTCTGGAAAAAATCAGGAGGAATCTTATTCTGCTCATGAGTCCTAAAAGGAAGGGCACCGGTGGGAGACAGAAGATCGGTAAGAGGGAGGTCTCTTACCTCCAAGACAATGCATTACTTGATGGTCTCAGACCTAAGACCAAGGAAGATAAGGGAAGATAGTAGTTGGTCAATGAAGATCCTAACATGGAATGTAAGAGGACTTAATGGGAAGAGGAAGATCAGGGAGGTCAAGTCCCTAACCCACAGACACAAACTTGATATTGTATGCTTTCAAAAGACCAAATTGAAGAATGTGGACAGCTAGTTGATTAAAACTAGGGGGGACCAGATTGCATGGTTGGGCTTGTAAACCTACTGAGGGATGAAAGGTGGTTTGTTGATTATATGTGTTAAAGTGTTACAGTGTGGTGAGGATAGCTTATAGTGACCCTCTGGTCATTATACCATGTAATTATCTTAAGACACTAAACCTATAGAATTAATGTAATTTTTGATATTGGCTTTTTCTCCCCGAACATGGTATCAGAGCGGGTTTAGGGTGCCGCCGCCCTCCACCCGCCACCATCGTTGCGCCCTCCACCCGCCACCATCGCCACGCCCCCTCTGCCTACGGCAGCCCCATCGCGGCTCCATCCGAGACGCCTCCGCGTGGAGCGCCGTCACCTGCCTCTACAGGGCCTCTCTGTCGACGTCGATGACTGCTCGTCCATGCAACACCATCCTCCCCACACAGCTGCCGCCTCCTCCAACTCATTGCTCCTAAGAAAAAATAAGAGGACCCGCACATACTTCGACGACACCGAGGTCAGGCTGCACTGGGAGTACGGCTAAGGGTCGGAGCCACTCGAAGGCTTCTACCTCGTCGTCATCGTGGAAGCAGAGGTCGCTGTCGTGCTCGACGCCACAAGCAGAGAACACATCGGGAGCCTAGGGGCAGCAGCAGCAGCAGTAGCGTCCCCGTCGCCGAGTGCTCCCTCGTCTGCCGAAGGGACCAGGTGCATCGTCTGCAGCCGTTTTTGTCTACCCGGTGCCGATGAACATCTCTTTTGCTCATGATATTTTCTGAGATCTTCATGTTGAGTTTTTGATCCATTGTTCTATCTCGTCCTACTTGCATTTATGGCTACTTCTTCTTCCTATGTACCTGAGCCCAAACATCAGTCAGGCTTTGGCACCTTTGTCCACGTCAATGGCAACAACTATCTACTATGGGCTCAGACTTTCAAATCCTTGGTGGGCTCTCAGAAGAAATTGGCACATCTTACACTTCCCCTCCAGCCGACAAACAGGACGAGGCGACCTTTTCTACCTGGCAGGCGGATGACTACTATGTCATGACTTGGCTCCTGAACAGCCTCGAGCCGCATGTGACCTCTAATATCATGTTCCTTGGCACTGCCAAAGAGATGTGGGACACTCTCCATGAGATGTACTCTAATAACAAGAACATCTCACGTGTCTATGAGCTTTATGAGACCTTCCTTGCATTTCATCAGGCTGGGCGTTCTCACCACGAGTACTTTGCCACCTTGAAGGGTCTCTGGGATGAGATCTGCGTGTATCAACCTCCTACTATGGATCTCCAGGAGATAAAGAAACAACGTGAGGAATTACTTGTTGCCAAGTTCCTATCTTGACTTGATGATGACATGGCCCACATCCGTGGTCAGCTTCTTGCAGACGACTCCATTACTTCTTTATCCGATGCTTTGTCACGGGTTCTTCGTGCTTCGACTCGCTCCACATCACATGCGCCATCTTCTGCATCTGAGCATTCTGCCAATGTTGCACGTGGTCGAAGTCGTGGACGTGGTCGAGGAAGGTCCACTTATCCTCTATGAACTCATTGTGGCAGATCTAATCATCCCTCTGATCGCTGTTGGCAGGAATTTGGACGTCCTCTGTCTGATCATACACATATTGCTCAGGATGCATCACCCTCAATTCCTATGGAGGAAGTAATCAACATCTCTAAATCCGAGTATAATCGCATGTTGCAGTCCACCATCACTTCTGGACAGGCTCAGTCAGCTGCTTCCACATCTGGTATTGCCTCCACCGCTGCATATGGTATGTCTTGGATTCTCGACTCTGGTGCCTCTACACACATGACAGGTAATCAGACCTCCTTTCGTTCTCTTTCCCTGACCTCGTCTTTACCTCCTGTCTCAGTTGCTAATGGCTCCCTTTCTCCTGTCTCAGGCAGTGGGGGCACTCTTCGACTAGATGATGCTCTTTATGTTCCACAATTCCCTGTTAGCCTTCTTTCCATTAGTTCCATCACTCGTTCTTTATCTTGTTCTGTGACCTTTTTCCCTTCTTACTGTGCTTTTCAGGACCTCCAAATGGGGAAGACGATTGGTGGCGGTCGTGAATCAGAAGGGCTCTATTATTTGGCTATCGATAGTCCTTCCACTAGGACCACACATCTCTCCTCTCAGGAGGATGTGTTCCAGTGGCAATGTCGACTCAGTCATCCTCCGATTTCGGTCGTCCATGATATCATTTCCTTGCCGACTCCAACCTCTCGTCTTCAGTGTGAAGCTTGTGAACTTGGCAAACATTCTCGTGAGTCTTTTCCTTCCCGTCAGCCCCCCTTGCTTTACTCCATTCTGATGTATGGGGTCCTAGTCATGTTGCCACATTCTTTGGTCATCGGTACTATGTTCTTTTTGTTGATGATTTCTCTCGAATGACATGGGTCTATCTGTTGAAGCATCCCTCTCAAGTGTCTGATTTCATTTTGCAATGAAATAAAGACTCAATTTTCCACCTCTATTAAGGTTATTCGCACAGATAATGGTTTGGAGTATATAAACTCTATTGTCTCCTCCTCTTGTTCTTTACAAGGGATTATTCATCAGACTACTTGTCCTTACACTTCCCAGTAGAATAGTGTTGTTGAACGGAAACATAGGCATCTCCTAGACGTGTCACGTACTCTCCTTCTTCAGATGCATGTCCCTCAATTTTTTGGGGTGATGCCATTCTTACAGCTTGTTATCTCGTTAACAGGCTGCCCTCTTCTGTTCTTGGTGGCAAATCTCCCTTCTTTGTTCTACATCCGGACAAATTACTGTTTGCCTTACCCCTTCGCATTTTTGGATGTGTCTCCTTTGTTCATTCTCTTGGCCCTGGCCACCACAAACTCTCTCCTTGCTCCGTCAAGTGTATCTCCCGTGGCTACTCTCGGACTTAGAAGGGTTATCGTTGTTATGACCCTGTCTCCAAGAAACAATTTACTTCAGCTGATGTGTCCTTTGAGTTGACACCTTTCTACTCTCCCCCGCACCCTGCTCCCATGGACGAGTCTCCTTATGTTCCTTTACCTTCTATCACAGTAATGGACCCGAGTACGAGATCCACAGATGCTCCTTTGCAAGTTTATCAACGTCGACGTGCACAACCTCCTCCTGATCCATCATTGTTGCCAACGCCTCCACCCTCTGTGAGTGTCCTCTCCTGATCTTTCTTTGGATCTCCCTATTGCTCTTCGCAAAGATAAACGTACTCCCCGTCCATACCCTATTTCTGACTATGTATCCTTTGACCATCTTGGGCATACCTTTCGTTCCTTCGTTCTTTCTCTTTCTTCTATCTCTATTAGATCCTGCATAGAAGGCAGCAATGGATGATGAGATGTCGTCTCTTCTCTCTCGTGATACCTGGGAGTTGGTAACTCCACCCACTGGCATTGCTCATGTTTCCTGTCGTTGGGTGTTCACCATCAAATATCTTCCTTATGGTTCCATTGATAAGTACAAAGCTCGCCTTGTCGCCAAAGGGTTCACGCAGACTTATGGTGTTGATTACTTTGAGACCTTCTCTTCCGTGGCTTGCCTCAACTCTGTTTGGGTTATTTTTGCCTTGGCTGTCAATGAAGGCTGGCCTATGTTTCAACATGATGTCAAGAATACTTTCTTATATGGCGATCTTCAGGAGAAAGTCTACATGGAGCAACCATGGGAATGTCGCTAAGGGAGAGACTCAAAAAGCCATTTATGGGCTAAAACAGAGTCCGAGAGCATGGTTTAAAAAATTCAATGAAGTGATCTCTGTAGTTGACATGAAAAGGAGTTCCTCTAATCACTCGGCCTTTTACAGGCACACTCATAGAGGTAGTGTCATCCTTATTGTGCATGTAGATGACATTATTCTTACTGGCAGTGACAGTACAGGTATTGCTAAGTTCAAGGAGTACCTACCATGTCATTTTGTTATTAAGGATCTTGGTACGCCTAAATACTTTCTTGGCATCAAGATTGCTTATAGTGCAGCTGGAGTTTCTCTCTGTCAAAGGAAGTGCCCCACGGATCTGTTATAGGAAACTTGTCTTCTTGATTGCAAGCTTTTTGATTGCAAGTTTGCTAATATTCCCGTTCAGACAACAGCAGAGCTCTGGTATGAGAAGTATAAACTTCTAGAAAATGTCTCTCAATACAGACATCTTGTAGGAAAGTTGATTTATCTCACTGTCACTAGGCCAGACATCACTTTTGCAGTGGGGATTGTGAGCTAGTTCATGCACCAGCCTAGAAAATGTCACATGGAGGTTGTGATGCACATTTTGAGGTACATTAAACAAGCTCCTGATAAAGGTCCTATGTATAAGAAATATGGACGCGTGAGGATTGAGACATACACTGATGCAGACTTTGTTGGGTCTCTCTCTTACAGACGGTCCACATTAGGATATTGAACCTATATTGGAGGTAACTTAGTTACATAGGGAAGCAAGAAACAGACCGTTGTTGCTAGATCTAGTGCAGAAGTTGAATACCGAGCCATGGCCCATTCTACTTGTGAGATGATGTGGATTCGAGCTCTCCTTCGAGATCTGGGATGCATATCTCCTGAGCCAATGACCTTGTTTTGTGACAATCAAGTTGCTATCTACATCGCCAGTAATCCTATTTTCCATGAAAGAACAAAGCATGTAGAAGTTGATTGCCACTTTATAAGAGATGTTGCATTGTCCAAGCAGATTGTCACTCCTCATGTGCCTTCGTCAGATCAGACGACTGATATCTTCACCAAAGCTTTATCTTACAGTTCCTTTTCTATCTTATGTAACAAGTTAGGCATGATTAATATATATGCTCCAGCTTGAGGGTGAGGGTTAAAGTGTTACAGTGTGGTGAGGATAGCTTATAGTGGCCCTCTGGTCATTATACCATGTAATTATCTTAAGACCCTAAACCTGTAAGGTTAATGTAATTTTTTATCTTGGCTTTTTCTCCCTAAACAATATGGAATTCCAACCTCTTGGAGAGCCTGGAAGAATCCATAAAGCAATTCTCTCTTTCCATAAAGCAATCCACAAACCACCTTTGGCATTGGACAGCCCGTCTATACCAATAAACAAACACAACGCCAATGAACAAACCCATTGGCATTGGATCTTCCGTCTGAGCCAATAAACAAACACAAATGTGGCATCGGACCTTCCGTCTATGCCAATGAACAATCCAATTGTGGCATCGGACCTTCCATCTATGCCAATAAACGAACACAACTTTGGCGTTAGACTTTCCGTATAGGCCAATAAACAATCCCCTTTGGCATTAGACCTTCCGTCTAAACCAATAAACAAACATAACTTTGGCATTAGACATGTCGTCTGAGCCAATGAACAATCCCCTTTGACATCAGACCTTCCCTCTATGCCAATGAACAAACCCTTTTGGCACTGGCATTCTGTCTGAGCCAATGAACAAATCCAACTGTGGCATTGGACCTTCCATCTATGCCAACGAACAACCCCTTTTGGCACTGACATTCTATCTGAGCCGATCAACAATCCAACTTTGGCATCGGACCTTCCGTCTATGTCAATGAATAAACCCCTTTGGCACTGACATTCTGTCTGAGCCAATGAACAAATCCAATTGTAGCATTGGACCTTCCGTTTAATAAGCAAACCCCTTTGGCACTGATATTCCGTCTGAGCCAATGAACAATCCTCTTTGGCATTAGACCTTCCATCTATACCAATGAACGAACTCCTTTGGCAATGACATTCTGTCTGAGCCAATGAACAAATCAACTGCAGCATTGGACCTCCTGTTTATGCCAATAAACAAATCCAACCTTGGCATCGGACCTTCCGTCTGAGTTAATGAACAAACCTAACCTTGACATTGACCTTCCGTCTGAGCCAATGAACAGACCCAAGAAACCCTTTGGCATTGATTCGGACCTGCTGCTTGGTCATTGCAAAGTCAAGAGACCTAAGGACATTGGCTCAGATACTACACTTGAGCCCCTGTCAACCACAAGAAATGTGCCTTCCCGGTTGCCAACCTTACATTGCAACCAGCAAAACCTATTTTTCTCTGATGAGCTGAGAAATGTGTGAATCCTTCCTTCCATTATGGGTCTCTCTCACCCCTATTTTGATATATACGAATAAATAAATAAATAATGGGCTTAAAATCGAGGTGTCTTATCGGACTTGTTCGGATTTCCCACCGAACAAGGATAATAAGGGTCAAAACCCTGCCATGGTGAAAACTCGTAAGGGTGCCATAGGCAAAATCGGGTACCCCCGAAAGGGCGTGTAGGCAAAAGCAAGAGGGGGTCGGACCCGGTGAAAATCCGAAAGGGCAGTTGATCCAATAAGATTAATAAAAAAATGAGATCACTCTCTCACACAACTCTACAACATATCTCAAGAAGGTCAGTTTACTTTCATTCTCCAAAATTTGTATTACATCAACTTTGGGGCATATCCCTGCCATACATCATTTGACAAAAAGGGAGAAATACATAGCCAAATTAATCACATTCCTTTGAAGATTTCATCAAACGAGAGTATGCCCACAAATGGGAAGTTCATCATCTCTATCAGCTGTTCTTCTTGTACCTAAAGCTTGGCTAGCTCGGACCTCACGGATGTTGCTTTCCCCTCAGCCATAGAGACTTCCTCTGCATCTTTAGCTCGGGCCTTTCAACTTCCCAAAACTTTTGTTTGATGGAGGCAAGCTCAGCCTCCAGTTGTTCAGCATTGCTCCTCAAGAGAGTATGCAACGACCAGAATCGATAATGGCATTACGGCGTCGGTTCACATCTTCCTCCAAGGGCTTTAGTTCCTGCTGGTGTTCTGATTTCTACATCTTCAAGGTTGTCAGCTGGTTGAGCAGCTGAGTGATAAGGAAGTCACGGCAGTTCACATATTTCAGCAATAGAAGTACACGCCGAGACCACTCCTCTAAAGGACTGCCCATGACATGTAGTAGCTCAGTCATCCTGTCCACGACTATTTTCAAATCTCTATATGTGAGTCTCGGGTTGCATGACACCATTGATCTAAGTAACTCCAGGTTCTGCCTCACTGGAACTTCAAAAGACATAAGATTTGATGGCGGTGCAGAAGGGAGATTGAACTCGACAGCACTGTCAATTGCAGCCCATATGTCGGCCTCCACTGTTGAAGATGAAGATGGAAGTGATAGTGCCTGAAGAGATGCTGTCACTGTAACACTTTCAGTGGAAACAGCGGATACAACCATAGAAGCTACAGAGCCAGTTTCCGACACGGAGATGGTAAGTTGATGTCCTGGGGCAGAAACAGGAGCATCCATAGGGGCAGAGGCAACAATGAATGCAAAAGTTGAAGCCTCTCGGAGTTGACCCACATCAACCCTTGCTTTTTGCAAACGGGTCGCTGGAAGAACTTGCTCAAGTATATCCCCAAGAATATGAGCATTCGATAGCGTGTCCAAGCGCCGGGGCAAAGGGTGAAAGATGGAAGTCAGGCCAATAACAAGAAGTCGTAACATGAACATCCTGCCTTCTCCTGGCACTACTGCAATAGGTAAGGGTCTTGGCTCCGGTGGAGTATCAATGATGGCCGAAACACAGTTGTCAGTGGCAGCAAGAGAAAGAACAGAGGCACCTTCAGAAGTAGTCGATACCTGACCAAGCAAATAGCAGAACAGTGATTAGATGGCATTCTAAATATAAGACAATGAAAGTGAACAGGCACTTACACCTAGCTCAGAAGAACTCATGCTGGGGATGTTAGAAGAAATGGCGGTCAACGACACCGATATGGGTGTGTCATCACTAAACAAGCCAGCTTCACGAAGAGTGTCCTCGATGTTAGGTGAGCCAGGTGCCGAATCAACCCATCCAGAAATCTCTTCGTTTGCAACAGCAGCAACGGGCGCCTCCATACAAAGTTCTTCATTGTTAGAAAAATTTGTATCAGATGAGCCCTCAGGATAGTCACTCGCCGTTGCTGACAAGTCTCCTGAAGGAATGTCAATAAGACCCTGGTCCACCTCAGTGCGCCCAAGAGCAGCACTCTCCAAGGTCGGTTCGGCCAAGCTTTTCCTAAACCCATCGCCGCCAAACACCCTAAGGTATGAAGAGCCAAGGGCCTTTTGGGCCTCACAGCCATCTATTTTCTCTTTCTAGATGTTGGGGTTGTAGCAGGCAGAATTCTTCTTCTTGGCACTGGTGTTGCTTCCCCCGCCAGAATAGAGCCTAATTTAACCATAGTGGCCAGAGGGATCATTGAGGCTCCTGAAACAATTGAAACATATTTTTGTTATAGTGGCATGAATTGAGTAAACAGTCGAATTCCATAAATCAGATAGCAAAATAAGCAAGGTTGCAGACTGACTAGTTGGTAGAACAGAAGATGAGATGTCTTCCCCACCGCTGCTAGCAGGGACAGGTGCTACAAGGCTTTCTTCAGCTATGTCCACCAAAAGGGCCTCTAAAGTTCCCCCCTGGGCTGTGCTCACTACAGGATGTGCTGAAATTTCTTCCTCGGGAATGCCCACCGGGGGATGTTCAAGAATGTCACCTAAAAAGTCAAAAGTTGCCAATTTCGGAATGGAGGCCTCATATATATATATATATACAAACAAGTCAAGAAGAAGAGATCGTCGACAGCCGAAAGGAGGGGAGGAGAGCCGTTGCGAGTTGGAAAGGCAGAAGAACAAAGGTTGGAAAGTCTCTCAAGAAGCTCAGGAAAAAAAATCAAGAGGCACGCACCTCTTAAAAGGGGGGGGGGGGGGCAGTTACCCCTGAACCGACACCACTCCTTGTATAAGGCGCCTGCGCGTTTGCCCCTGAACCAACACCACCCCCCTGCATAAGGCGCTCTCGCCGTTTCTTATTAAAGCACTGCCACTTTTATGCAAAGACCCGTGCCGGTTCACCCAGCAAGAGGTTATATGTGTAAGAAGAAGGAAGAAAAAGAAAGGAGGGCACGCACCCACAAACCCCGCGCCATTTGTCCCTCATTTGTGCCACCTACGTGTGGGGGGACATTTGTTGACACCTAAAATTAGTGTCGGGGTGCAATGAACTGACACTGTCGAGTTCAACTCAAGCAAAGATAAAGCCGAAAATACTCTAGGGGCTTCTATGGAAAATCTACAGGTCTATTTAAGCCAAGCCAGAAAGAGTAAGAGGACTATGTGGTAGAATGATATGGTGTCGGTATAGCCTAAAACTGCGATATGGCGCTAGATCAATTCAAAATTGCATCTAGAAGAGATAAAACAGACTCAAATTGGAGGAAGCCAAAATATTTCTAAAAAGAAACTTGACAGCAAGAGCCAACACTGTTGCGGACCCAACAATGAGGACTCGGCAAAGAAAAAAAAACGAACCAGCATGAACCGGCACCACATATGCTACCAGTTCGCCTTCAGTCTGCAAACACCTCAGGAAAAGTGAAAAGGCGCCCGTCCAGGCCAGATTTGGCACCGAATCAGTCGCTCACGCCTCCTGCATGTGCCCCAGCGCCGGATAATCGGACTGGTGCCGATTCAAGCGACTGGGTGCCTATAAAAGGACCCAGTCCGCGGCTGTTCTGAAAAAGAAGAGGAGAGAAGAAGAGAAGCCCAGAAAGGGATAGAGTTAAAAAAAGGAGAAAGAAGAAGAAAAGTACAAAAAAAATAGAGAGAGCAATCCGCGATGGAGAGAGAGAGAGGCAACAAAAAAAAAGGGGGGAGAACAAAGAAAAAAGGAAGAGGAAAGAGGAGCGCCCACTATAGGTAGAGGGCCGTTCTTAAGCCATGCTCAAGGGGTTCTTCTGTGTATTAGGATCTCTATTATGAAATTTTATATATATGATCCAAGTACATTGTGAAGTTATATTCCTTGCATGTTGTTTACTTGCTGCTCTCTTCCCATCCCTGCCCCTATTTCTAGAACTTTTTTTTTGTTTCTCCTTCGTCTCGGGCTATCGGTCAAGTAAGCGTTGGGGACGATTCGATCCTTCTGAATAAGGATTTGATCTGCTGGATAAGGGAAACCTTTCCCCACAGAAGGCCGCGCTTGGAATCTGTTCTGAATCATGGGCATGATTCCAAGTCGAAGGCCTTTGAGGACTTCCTCGTGAGATTTCAAACCGGTCCCGCCGTAGCCGCTCTCCCTATTTCCTTTCAAACGATTCCTTAAAGAGGTAATGCCCCCAGAGTAATCTGATGTTGGGAGGGCCCTATCTTGACAGGAAATTAGACCCGCAAGCCTATAGATTTTGTCCCACTGTCTGAGACGATAAATCTGGTGCCGATTCCCGGAGCCCCTATTTTATCCCCCTTTAGAGTTGGGCTTGAGAAATTAAATTTGGTTGATGCTTGGGGGAATGATCGTGCTCTGATAGGCTAATATCATGGCCATGGGCAGAGCTCGTTATAACCCCATATTTGGCCGGATTTAAACCCCTATCCTGTCGGACTCATTCGGCCATGTCAACTCGAGGTGTACCCTATTTTGGCCCAGTAAATAGGGCGATCTCGCCACCAAAAATCAGACCGACTGAGAGCAGGATGACGGTGCTTGGGCTTGCCCATGCCATGACCAAAGTATGAACCCTATACGAGTCTAATATTTGATCGAGTTATGGCCGTTCCTATCCCCATTTTCGCCGCGCTCTCCAACATCCAGCCGCTGCCCTACGCGAATCCCCCTTGGAAGCCAGTTTCCAAGAACATTAAATGGGTCTAGGTCCCTATTGGGTTCATACCCAAGGGCCGCTAATGCCAATGTTATGCTCTGGGTATAGGTTGATCTCGAAATAAAATTGTTGGTGACCGCCGTCGAATTTTTTTTTGCTTAAACTCGCATTTCAGTCTGGAGAGGGGGATTTCCGTAGCCCACCACAAAGGCAGCCCAACAAGACCCACACGGTCCAACTAGGCGAGCCCGCCCGAGTGATAGCCCGCTGGGCCCACTCAGGGAAGAAAAGCCCAATAAATAAAGACTCGAGGAACCAACTCTCCCCGGCGGCCTTCTAGGCTCGGAGGGCCCGAGACAGCGGTCAGGTCCCAAGGAAGGTCCGGTCTAAAAGCCCTCTCCTCACCCGAGAGAGACAGGCTCCAGCCGACCTATCCGACCCCACCTTCGCCGGGCCATCGCTCAGACCAGAGCTAGCCTCCCCGAAGCTCGGTAAGACCGTTTGATTAATCCGCAGGTACGGCCGTTCAGAGTCCTCCGCCGACGGGAGAGTCAGGGGTGCCGCCGGACTCCAAGGGGATAACGTCCCCACGATCCGGCCATAAAAGCCCCCGCTGAAGACGTAACTCCCGCCGGGAAGCCCTCAGCTCACCGGACTCTTAAAAGGCGACGCACTATTTAAGCAAGGGATACCCTCCGGAAGATGGTAAGATGAACTAGGCATTCACATACCCTAAGCTCCTGAGCACGATTCGCTTCACCCTTTGGTGGAGAGGATTCTCGCGCATCAGCTCTCTCCTCCCCCCATTATCGCTTCCACCATCGCTCTACTGACTTAGCCATCGGAGGGTTTGCCCCAGGGAGATCCCCTGGGCCCTCTGACATGTTTCCCTCTCTTGCAGATTCATCTTCTGGTGATCCACAGCCCGCTCAGGACCCAGCGCGAGATTCCGCCTCTTCACAGTCCATGACCCCGATGGCTCCATGGCCGACCAATGCGTTCTTGGATTCTGACACATGGTCTATGGTAAAATTGGTGGGTCGAACAGTAGAGGTGTACCTGAAAAGCACGCCAACATGGTTTTAGCTCCACTCGGAGTTCCCGGACGACTCGGATCCTCTAGCAGGCTAGTCCTCGAGGATACGATGTCACAGACGATTACAGGTGTTGCCACTGTGTGAGCACTCAAACGATTAAGGGACCATCTCAAATTTTCGTAGATGAGCACCCGCGACATCACCCCCAACATGCCCTGGGTCAGAGGGAGATGTTGTCGAAATTCTGTCAAAATTACGGACTTAAAAGATTTCCGATAGACTTGATCTGAATGGTTGCGTGTGATTCACTCTTTTAAATATTTTGCTACTCGAACCATGGCTGAAACCAAGTGAATGGGTGAAACAGCGAAGAAGAGATTGTCTCAGAGGACAAGCGCACATCGGCACTCATGATGCAGTTCACGACTGAATTTGTTAAAACGCACCAAATAATAAAAAAATCAAACTAAATAAAGAGAAGAGAAATCAGTTGCCCTTTTTTTAGAATAACACAAGTTCTCTAAATAATGCAGATTTTCTTTGCTAAATCAAAAGACCCCACAATAAGTAACCTTTGTTTCTTGTTACAAGCAATTTCAAAAAACTAGATTTTAGGCCATCGGGCCCTTCTTCCTAGCGATTTATCAAGGGTTCTCTCCCTTCAAGGAGATAGAATTAACGCCGTAGCTTTTATGGCACAGCGGGTTTTGGTCCCGACTCGATATCCCGTATCGTCTGATTGGTCAGAAGGCGCACATATATATGAGATTTCAAACCTTTCGGTCCTTGGAGTCGGAACAAGTTGTCACCTTGTGACTGGCACACCTACGCATATGAAAAAATTAATAAATCAACCCAAGCAAATATCAAATACCCAATAAACAGGATTTAAATCCTAAATTGCCGAATCTACAATATTTTTAAATCCTCCCACACCAATCTAGCCATCTATTTCATGTCCATTTTTAAGGCCCCCAACAATGTTTGCAGCAGGTTGGAGTCATTGAGAGCAGCATTCTTTTGGAGAGGAAAAGGGCTCTGGAGTGTGTCCTATCACTTGGAAATATGTGTGCAGAGCCAAAGAAGAAGGGAGAGCTGGTCTAACACCAATCGATATAACCAATCAGGTCCTGCTTTTGAAATGGTTGTGGAGAGTGGATTTGGAAGAATCATCCTTATGGAAGAGCATTTTTTTCTGCAAATACTTAACGAGGTGGGGAAGGTTGGCCATCTGAGGGACCTATCAGTCAACATATGTCCATCATTTGGAAGAACATAATGAGGTATAGGGACTTCTACAAAGGCTCCACCATCATTTGTGTAGGGGATGGTACTAAGTCTAGAATTTGGGAAGATGCATGGCTGTTGAATATTCCTCTCAAAGATAAATTCCCCAAGCTATGTGCTCTTGCTGGTAGGCCCGGTGTTAAGGTCTGCGAGGTCTGGTCGGAGTGAGAGGACAATCCGGGATGGAACATCCAGTTTAGAAGGAATTTTGTTGAAGCCGAGTGGCAAGAGTACCTGCAGTTTTCAAACCTGCTGGACAGCCAGAAATTAGCCCAAGAATCAAGAGAGACAAAGGTTTGGAAATGGGAGAAATAAGGGAATTTTACTGCTAGGTCTGCTGCCATTATTTTGATGCAGGGAGGACAGAAAGTTCTATGATACAAACAAGTGTGGAATAATAAACTACCCATCAAAATCAGAATCTTCTTCTGGAAGGTGGCTTGGAGAAGACTCTCTACTGCTGACAGGGTCAAAAAAATCAAACCTGATATAAGGATTTCCTATATTTTCTGTGGACGCTTTAAAGAGAGCTTGGCTTCAATTGTGGGATCATCCGGGCAGTCTGGACCCAATTCTTCAGAACAGCAAAGGTTCAGTGGCAGATCAAGAACCATTTGGAAAATTGGCGTACAGATTGGAGGGTCATTAACCCTCTTAAAGAAGAAAGGGACCTATGGGGTATGTGCCTCCCAGCCATGCCTTGGGCCATATGGAGAGAAAGGAAAAGTAGAATTTTTAGAGAGGAATTCGAGCATCCATCTATGATCATCTAGAGCTGCATCAATTGCTTGATGGATTGGCATTTCACAGTTAGAGGGATTTCTTGGCACCAGTCAGAACTTCTGGGCAGATTATTAGGGTGGAAACATTGTACCTTGTAATCTTCCTTTTCTTTGAGGGTGGGGTATGAGGGCTGTTCTACCCTCTTTGTAGAACTTGTATCTTTCTTCAGTTGGACCTGTACCCTTTTTTTAAATTTAATGAAATGTGGTTCTTACCACCTTCCAAAAAAATGCTAACATTTTATAATTTGTTTAATACTCTATTTATAAATTTGTGTTTTAACAAGTCACAACAACCATACATCGTGTATATACAATCTTTATATCCTTGTGACCTATTTTAAAAAAAATTCCATGTCAATGTCAACACTTGACACACATACCCATGTCCTACAAATCATAGGTTTAACTCCAGTTTACTTCATGCCCATGAATGTTACCTACAAGAAAATAACTGACATCTGACATGTTACTGCCATTTTAGAGACAAGGAGATATGCCTGGGATATATAACACCAAACTTACAAAAATAGGTTTAGCACAGAATCAGTCTACAGATCAGAATTCTCCTGTGCTTTTTTTTTTTAAAGTGAATTCTCCTGTGCATTTTTAATAAGAAATGTTGATGTTTCCTAGATTATTGTTGTAATATTTACCTTAGTTAATGCTATTTTTGGCCTTTTATCAGTTTATGTGTGTTTCCCTGTAAAAACTCTATCTGAAAAACACAGCAGCAGCTTTCAAGGGACCATGACTAAACTGTCATTGGAGGTGATTTAACTCCATCAAATGTGAGATACATCATATATTTAAGAAAGACTCACTTTTCAGTATCACAATACCCTTTAACAACACCACCAAAAGGCACTGTGAAAGCCTGTACATTTATTTTGAAAACAAAATCATATGGAGAGCAGCAGACATCTAGGCGGAAATGGCAAGTCATCTCCCTCGTAACATTAATATCATGTTAGAGTCTCCCCAAAAATAGATGGAGCCATTCCAAGTGTTATTATCACACGTTACTTGGGGAAGCCCATGTCGAGATACGATCAATTTTACATGTTGCAATGGCTTGTAGACAAGTTGTCAAAAAGAAAATAATATTAAGCACATTAAGACATTCATTGCTTTCGTAGATTGTTTTACCAAAAGAACATAACTGGTAATCAAAGTCACATTTTCTAAAATACAGACTTTCAAGTTTCAACTAACCACTTCATATGTGACTTTATCTTCCATGTGTCGTCCATGCAATAAACACTTCCACCTAAACACTGCACCGGGTCCTGCAAGTACTGTAGACTGTGATATAGGTAATGCTTGCTCCTACCTTGGAGCTGACCCTGAGCAAGATAATGAAATGTACCGGGGTAGATGCCCCTATCTACAGTTAAACAGCTCCCCCCAGTACTCAAGAAACTGGAGCTTATCATTAACAATGAAATTACAGGAGATGGATACCCCTATATATGACTAAAACAGTACTTCCCAATCCGGAGGAAAGTGGAATTTGTTGTCAAAAATGAACTGCAAAACTAAGCAGCTTTCCTCAATGCACAAGAAATGGGAAGCCATTGCACTCCTAGGGCACATCTGAGTCTACTATCTAATCTCACGTCTTCCCGAGCCTCGTGGCCATCTAATACGACTAACAGGATTCACCTTACAAGAACACCACCTGAATCGATTATGCCACCTATCCACAATTCACAACATAAACAACATCCCTTGAACCCAGAGCTGTGGAGAACATGGTGGCGATGCACCACCAGAACCACACAAACGACCATCTCAAACATCTAGCAACACGCTCGGTGATCCAACACCACATTAGCACCAGTTGATCCGAGAAGAAACTAGAACTCTGGAAGGAGGATGGAACTCGCAACAAGATACTCTCCTACGAAACACCCACATCTTTACCAACTGCATTTAGTTGCCTCAGTTACTAGGGGGCGAGAGTGCCGCAGCTAACGGAACTCGCTCCGTGGCCAGCCTACGGTCCCATGTTCAACTGGTCGCCGCCCGCTTCACCATGCGAGAAGAGGAATCAAACCCACCCACCCCATCCTCCGCCCCCACCCTCCTGGCCCATCCGGGGTTTACGTTTTCCTTCTTATAAGTAAATAAACAAACAAATAGGGAACAGCATTACTCTTCTGCATGCACTTTGTCTCGCACGTTCTTTTGGACACTCCGAAAGAAAGTAGAAGATACCGGCGCACCTATCAACAACCTCAGCAGTAGAAGGAAAATAAAAGACCTGACTGAACACTTTTGAGCTGCAAGATCTACTTCTGCATGGCAGAAGTTACCTGTTCGAGAGCGAGCATAGCGAGCGCGGACAAGCCGCAGCCCCCGATGCCCACGAAGTGGATCCAACCCTTCGTCCCCCCTTTAACCTCGCCGCCTCCACCATCCCCGACGCACGAGCGCCTGGACCGGGGAACGGGCCTCCCCTCCTCCGGCGCGGAGGGCGGGACGGACACGCCCGACCGAGGCAGGGGCGGAGCCAGAGGTTTTCCCGCCCATGTCGAAGACGGGAATGACTCGCCACCGCGGCTCGAAGCCCGTGTCGTAGATTTCCGCTGGTGGGCTATGGCCGGTAAGGGGACTCCGACTCCCGCTGTGGCAAGGCCCGGCGACCGCATGCCGGTCGGCTAGAGGCGGGGCGGGAGCTGCGCATGCCTGGGCGACAGAGGAGGGTTTATTTCTAACGAGAAATGTTTTGTACACCGCATTCGGTGCACAAAGATCACGTCAATGGATAACTTCCTCTCTAAAAAATAACTGCGTCATGATTCTGCATCAAAGGTTTTAAATGGGTTGATTTCTTACTGTAAACACGTATCTGGCTTACCCTTCTTCCTCCCTCGGCCCATCCTCACCCTTAGCGGGAAACGAATATTACTTTTATTTGTCATTTCCTGTTCTGCGCACAAACTGTCACATGCGAAACCTATGTGTTGCTGCCTCCTTTTCCTTCCAGGAATGAAATTAAAAGTAAAACGGAGTGCTCTCCAATAAAACATTATGTAATGTCTATGTCTTTAACCTCTTGACCCGTCGTCATTGGAGATGAACGTCATTAGTGGAGCGGAAGAATAAGAAGCTCATCGTCGTCGTCATCTCATCGTCGTCGAAGAGCAAGGAGGAGCTTGACCAGGGTTTTGATCATCATCGGAAAGGAAGAAAGAGGATCACGAGGAGAGGACCACGACAAGGGTTTCCTATGACCCTAATACTTAGTGCTATGGCACCTAAGGTTGACAAGGGGAAGAGGTCGATGTTACGAGACGTGTCCAAGGACAAAAGAAAGCATAAAAAGGAGAACAGAGAACGTCAGAGCCACAGGAAGAAGAAACTACGTCCTTGGCGGGGACGCGTGAAGAAGTGCAGAGAGGGACGGCTCAAGAGAGCACCGGTGAAACGAGGGAAGAAAGTGGAGAAAAGCCCTGCAGCAAGTTAGGACAAGAGGAAACCCCGTCCTTAGCAATAGCGCACGAAGAGGCGCAGAGAGGAAGGGCTTAAGAGAGAGTTTGTTACATAAGAGAAGAAAGTGGAGAAAGACTCTACACCAATTTAGGGCAAGAGCAAGAGTTCGACAGAGATGGAAAGTAACAGAAGGGAGGTAAGATAATATTTCATTCTTATATAATTTATAACATTTTAGTACAAAATATTTCATTTACATGCAACCTATTTCAGTCGGTCTGTACATCAAGCTGTAATACGTTTCATGTCCCAAATAAAAATATTATAGTTATATAATAAAATATTTTATTTTTGTAACTAAATATTTCATGTATGTCACAAACTATTTCATATTTGTAACAAATAGTTTCACTTACATAACAAATTATTACAAGTGTAACATAAAATCTTTTATCTGTGTAACAAAATATTTTATGCATGTCACAAACTATTTAAATAGTTTCACTTACATAACAAACTATCACAAGTGTAACACAAAATATTTTATTTATGTAACAAAATATTTAATGTATGTCACAGACTATTTCATATCTGTAACAAATAGTTTCACTTACATAACAAACTATTACAATTGTAACACAAAATAATTTATTTTTGTAACAAATTGTTTCATTTCTATGACAATTCTATATTGTTCATAACAAAATGTGTCATGTGTATGTAAACGGTTACATTTCTATAACAAACTATTTCAAGTTTAAAACAAAATATTTCATATCTACAACAAAGAGTTTCATGATCGTAACAAACAATTTCATCTATATAACAAAATGTTTCATTTCTTCAACAAACTATTTAAGTCTTCTACAACAACTTAATTCTTATATGTAATAAAACATTTCATTCTGACGAATAATGTTTCATAATTATACAAAATATCTTACTACCGTAAGTCTTATTTTTTTTCTTTCGTTTCAAGAACTATGAGAAGAAAGGTGTTGGCCAAGTGGCAAAGATTTGTAAAGAAAATGAAGAAAATTACACAACCGATCATCCATCGTTGTTTCATTTCTCTTTACTCCAAAGTTGTTCAGGAAATCAACTCTAGGACTGCTACAAAGCTCTGTTGAATAAGACTCATTTTCGTATGTTTATGAATACCCCTCCCATTTTCTTCGACACATTTTTGTTAGATGACATATTGTCATGTCATTTGCAGGACGGTGTTTTTCGGTATGACAGATACAAAGTACAATTTATCGCGCAGGATGTTGCACTAATTTTGGGGCTCCCATATATTGGGAGGAGGGTCGAGCAGGTCGGCTCCCGGAGCCAAAAATCTTATTTGAAAGAGAGGTTTGGGAAGCATATGACCACTAAGAGACATACGGTGGTCCAACTAATCAATTTTCTCAAAGAATCTGACAAAAAGGAAGACATCGAAGACACATTTCACTTATGGATTATTTTGATACTGTCAACTTTTATTTACCCGTTGTTGGCACCGGCTTATTTTCTCGAATTAATCGAGGATTAAGCATAGGGCTAAATATAGCAAAACGGCGTATCGCCAAAGTTGCTCTACCAGTCGAGTTGAGCTCGAAAATCGAGACACTTCACCGGGTCAAGCGACGCAACATAACGACCAGGGATCGGCCCCGAGCAAACGGCACTATGCCAGACAGTTTCCCGACAACCGGGCCAATTTCGGGATCTGGGACAACCTACCGTACCTTACAGCATTCTGTGAAGATTCGGGGTTTACCCCCGGACACTCTGCATACGGTATCACACCACCGACGCCTCAATAACCGGGTTAACTCGGAACTCAGAACAGCCTGCCGCATCAGGCGACTCTTCGCCGAGGAGCGAGGGTCACCCCGACCACCAGACAAACGGCATCATCATGTCGACGCCCCAGTCACCGGGCCCAAGCAAGAGTCCTAACCAGCTAGCCATGACCCGTGGCAACATCAGCAATCGATCGGGCCCACCCCCGATCACTCAGCTTGCGGGTTTGTCCGCATTCAACACATCTACCAAAGCCGACCCGGGGGCGTCCTAACTACAAGCCACGCCATGTGGCACCCAGCAACGAGGCCGGGGTCTACCCTCAAGTCGCCTCCCTCCAGCCTCTGAAGTCAAAGGAAGACCCACTTGGGCCAACCACAAGTTTCAGGAGCTTACAGCAACCTTATACGGCCCACACACGCGTGGCGGGAATTTTCCCGAGCACCTAATAGGCGCGTATGCTCCAGCCACTCTACAGCAAGCCCGAGCTCAACTTGGGACTCCCCAGCAGCCCATCACGTCATGCACCACCCTCGTGCGCCCTTGCACGCGGATCGACATGCCGTCTTTTGGTAACCTAAACCCTCAGTTAAACCCCAGTCTAACCCTCAGTCAAACCCCAGTCTAACCCTCAGTCAAACCCACGGTAAACCCTCGGTCAAACCCGCATAAACCCCTCCGGGGAGGGATTTAGGCGGACCAGACCCAGCCTTGGGTCTGGTCCACCAAAACCTCATTGGGGGAGGGGTTTAGGCGGACCAGCCCAGCCCCCATTACAATTTTTAAAAAGGTATTTTTTAATTAAAAAAGGTGCCCAAGTCAGTTCGCCCAAACCCTCCCGGGGGGGTTTAGGCGGACTAGCTTGACCCCCCCAGGCTGGTCCGTCTAAACCCCATCCAATACTAAAAAAAAGATTTTTTAAACAAAAAAACCCCTCCGTGAGGGGTTTAGGCGGACCAGACCAGCCCCTTGGTCTGGTCCGCCTAAACCCTCCCTCCCCCACTCCGTAACAAAAAAGGGTATTTTTTAGGGTTTACCCGGACCAAACCCAGCCCTCAACTTGGTCCGGGTAAACCCCTTCCACCCCTTCACCTTCCACTATAAAAGCCCCCCCTAGGGAGCTCAATGGAAGGAAGGAATGCAATAGAACACCCTCCGACCTAACTGCCACACCCTCGAACTCCCGAGGCCTTCGGCAAGGGTCGGGGACGCGAGAAAGTAAGTGCGCGCGTGGTTGGCTTATTGATCGGCTCGTATAACGTCAAGGGTATGTCACACGTACTCCCCTCACGCGGCGTCTAGCCATCGCACACAAGTCCATGCCCATCGCGTATAAGGCATTATGACAATGGCGAACACACCCGCATCCCGGGTCCGCCCGCGTATGACAACCCACGGTGGCCACGCATGTGCCATGATGCCGCACCTACTTCCGTCACGGAACTTCGTACCTACCGCTCGCCTCGAGCTAGCCGCCGACCGCTCGGACTGATGACTTGAGTTAGCCGGACCCTGGCTCGGGAGTAATATTCCCGGGGCCGGTGTAACGACCCGAGAATCCGATTACCGGGAAGGCCCGATAACCCGAGACTCGCACCACCACCCACGAGTCCGAAGACTCGGAAGGGTTAGAAGGATGGTGTGGAAACTACACAAGTATCACAAATAATTGTAGAATTAAACAGTTATATAAATAAGCAGGAAATGAATTAACGTTTTACATGGTCCACAATATAACAATAAAATAACAATAGCAGTCCATAACTAGTACAGAGACAAGAAAAGAAAGTACAGCTACACGGGGCATACCCCAGCTCTGACCTCTGGCACTAACGCTGGGCACCTGAACCGCGCTGAGCCTCATACGAACTCCCCTGAAGCCTCGCCTCGCCTCGCCTGAAACACGGTGAAAACACGCAGGGAATGAGTCTCGGAACAAGACTCAGTAGGGATCACTCGAACCCTACCTCGCAAACGGAGAAACCCTGCCATCTACAAAGTACCGGTCTCACGGCACGAAAACCGACACACGTGCCACGGCGAAATAACCGGAACACAACAGCCAACACGGCAGAAACCCGAAGGTTGAAGTCGTACGACTGACAGTCTGACACTCCCGACTCGACAGGAGTACCTCCCACTAGAAGCACAGCCGGTAGCGTCCCCTGATGACTTACACCGCACCGCAGGTGAACTGCCTGACGTGGTAGCGTCTACCAGAGGCACGGACACCGAACAAGTACCACAAACAAGTGACTAGCTGGGGTCACACTCGTCAGCGTGTGTCCAACTGCCCCCAACCACGTGTGCACACACAGACCTCGCATCCCTGGTCTAGCCCTCTGACTGGTTTTCCCCTTAGCCGGACTTTGGCTACAGATGTGGGGCCTGACGGAAACCAGTCTAAAAACCGTCTCTAAGGGTCGGCACGTACACCACTCCCGGGTGAGACCAGCATTGCGTACTGGTGGGCTATGACTAGTGGAGGGTCACTGAAGGAGTGGACTCTCAAGTCAACGGAAAACCACGTCCGCATCCGACAACGTACGGGGACCACCCCTCGTACCGGTATTGTCACACGACAACCACGGTCGGAACAGAAACGGGGTTGCAAACCACCCGGGGCAACCCAGTGCCTGACGGTCTACCCTAGACGCGTCACAGGGCTCTGACGGTCTAGACAGGACCGTCACAGACGCCTAACGGTCTAGGTGAGACCGTCACGCTCCCGGTGTAAAATGGGGAGTAACGCGGAGTGTAACGCACCTGCCCTGGTACGTTACAAACCGTGACGCGCCTATGCAAGTGCGTCACAGCGGAAAATAAGGGCAAGCCGTGACGCGTGCCACTCGGTGCATCACAGCATGTGACGATCCATTCCTGGAGCGTCACACGCATGTAACGGTCCAGCCCTGGAGCGTCACATGGCCTGGGGGTAAAACAACTTCTGACGCACCCACGATGGGCCGTCACAAGGCTGTGACGCGCCAGTACTGGTGCGTCACACGCCTTGACCCCCACGGTCAAACCAACGGTCGGATGCCAACGGTCGGGACGCTCTAACAGCCCAACCCAGGCGCGTCACACGCCTATGGCGGTCTATCGCGGGACCGTCACGCTCCCAGACCCCAGCTGGCTAAACAAGGGCTGTGACACACCCACCCAGGCGCGTCACATGGTGTGACGGTCACTGGAAGGACCGTCACACCCGCCCGACGACGGAACAGCGGGAAAGCCCAAAAAAACCCAACCACGCCCCCATGCCTCCACCGGAGAGGGGGAAATCAAAGGGGAAGACCCCTGGGGACCCCTAGCATGATACTAGGCCACCAAAACGTGAAATCGCGGGCTAAATCCATAGATCGGGCGAACTCTCCCCAAATCATGGAAAACCCCAAACCCGCTCAATCAAGCCCCTCTCGGCCTCCCCTCGGCCTATAAACCACGGAAATGAACGGCAGGGAGCTGGGGAACGTCACCCTACCTCAATGGAGCGAATGCTCCGCCGAATCGTTGCCGAGATCACGAAGAACGCTTTGAAAACTGTCGTCCCTTCACGGTTCCCCACAAGCTTTACGCCGCCACGATCACCTCACCGTCGCCCACGTCGTCACGCCGTCGCCCCGCACCATCTGTAGTCGGAAGGGGACGTCGCCGCGGCCGAACGAGAGAGAAAGAGGCGGTCACGGTGGGGAGAAGAGAAGGAAGAAGAAGAAGAAGAAGAAGGTGAGGGGAGAGAGAGAAAAGAGAGATATTTATAGAAAATCTGGAAATTCTAAAAAACACCAAAAAATAGAAAATTACATATCCGGGATCCTCGGAACGCACCGATCGCAACGGTACCACCCGTGCCCAGGTGAACGACCCGGTACACCAGCAGCGAGGTTCTGAAGGAATTATCGAAACACACACCGGTAATCGGAAAATACGTGCGGAAAAGTCGCGGAACGCTTCCGAGCCTCCAAAACAACTCCGGATCGCGCCGATCCGAACACGAAAGATGCCCGAAATAAAATTTCGGACACAACGGAACCGGACACTCCGAGAAACCAGATCCGGGACCCACGAAGAAGGATCCGAAAGGTCTGGGATATTACAGCTGGTCTCGACTCCCCAGCACGACGACATTCGCCTTCCGAGGCCTGGACCCGACCGCTCACCTTGAGCCGCGTCCAACCTCCGTCAGGTGCCAGCCCATGACCGCCCCTGCAACCTAGGCAGTCGGGCTTGTCTAGATCTCCTTATGGAGAGTCTCTATAAAACACGCGGATATCCGCTTTATTACGCATTGACCCGGGGACCGACCTGCGCGTCGAAATTGTCTCGTGGCTTGCGCCAGTTGAATTTCGGCCTCCTCGGCCCATTTGTAAAGCCCACGTGGCTCTCATATAGCATGAAACACGAACCTATACTTGGGCCTCAGCCTCTTCATGACGCCCGCCTCCTTCAGTCACAACGGTGCCTCCGGCACCCGACTGCCAGTCACACCGGGCTCCGAGCATGACCATCGAGGTCTCCCGGTGCTCGCCTCCTCGAGTCACAATGGTGCCTCCGGCACTGTTGACAGCTAAAATATGAACAAAGATAAAGATGGGACCAGACCAGCAACGAAGACTGGAAGATGCCTGCAAAGTCAGGATTGAGGGAGGACCCTCACTACCGACTAATTGCCCGGCCAGGACCTTCTCAGGCCTGGCTGATGTCCGGTGTTATCGTCATCCAGACGACGATACTGATGAAGCGCTGAGAACCTTGGATTTGTTTCCGGGGAGATCATGTCACCATAAGAAAGGGGCCTTCGTCGGTTCTGATATGTGTTAGGAAATCAATAAGGCTGAACAGAATATGGGCTTTAAAAATGGGCCTGTTGAATGGGCCTGTTAACATGCTATTGAGGATGGGCCTGATACCCCTCGCGCCGAGAACCTCCCCATGGCCACAGGCGCGCCGGGAAGCCCCTCCATGGGAGCGCGCCGGGAACCCCTGCTACAGGCGCGCCGAGAATCACTTGCGATGGACAGGGTTATATAACCCCTTTTTCTCCCACGAGAAGAGGGGAGGAGGATCGAAAAGAAAGAAAAAGAAAAGGATAGCCAGATAAAGAGATCAATCAGAAGAGAAGGAGAAGAAGAAGCTCCAGGTGGGCAGGCAGCTGGGGAGGGAGAGGAGTCAATGCTCCGCCCTCCCCCATGTTTTCTTTTCTTCTTCATGTAATTATACGAGTTTTATCTCGATGCATCGGATGTAACCGGGATATCCCGGCCTCTGTTTTATCTTCTTTCCCTCACTCCCTCCTTATAATTGGTCTGAGTCTTGGAATGATATTATGAAATGAAACGCTCCAATGGCCCGTTTGGGCGCTGGGTGATTGAAGTATCTGCCCTCTGTCTTTCTATGCATATATCTTTTATTTAAATGTCCAGACGATTCGGGTTTCAGAGTCGTTCCTGCGAGTCTGTTCTTCGAAGAGGAATGAAGATAGGGCCCCTACCCTCATCTAATGGGTTACTAGGTTCTGTTTCCTTCTCCCCTCCTATCTCGATGGCAGATCCCCGATATACATTCGAGTTTTCCTTCGAGGTTCCTTCTTTGGCCAATAAAACCCAGGCCAAGATCCACCTTCACACCATCACTCCCCTTTTCCCTCCCCTCGGATCATGGTTTTCTCGAATATCATAGATTTCTGTCAAGCTCCCATCTCGTTCAGGGTCAGAGACATCAATCTCTTGACCATCTGAGTAGCAGGTGAGTATAGAAAACGCCATACGTCCCATGAGGATTCGATAATGGATGATCTGCCCTTCGAATGATGCTAACCCCCGCGTAAACCCCTTCTGCAGTCCAGATCTTGACTCAATCCGAGCCAGAAATCCCAGAAATCTCCTGAGCAGAGTATCGCAGCCAAGCCAGAAACCCCTTTTAGCCCCTTCCCGGCGTGGCCATTTCCCCGCCGAGAACTACTCTGCCGAGAGATCCCCCTTGCTTTAGCCCCTTCGGCAAGGCAAATAAAGCCTATCCCAATACAGCCTTCCCGGCCCGGGGGCCTCCCGGCGCCGGGTTCCCGGCGTGATCATTACCGCGCCGAGAACCCTTGCGCCGAGAGCATTCCCCCTTGGCCAATAAAACCCACGCCGGGAACCATGCTTCCTGCCACCCCTGCTTTACGTTGTGAATCCTCCATTCCTTGAACCCCGGATGAAAGCCTTCCTGCTACAGGCTAAGGAACCACACAGATGCCCTTTGAAGTCCGATCAACCAAGCCTTGCATCTTGTCGAAGGATACTCTAGATCATCATATGTGCCTAAGGGATAAACATCATTGGGGATAACTCCCCTACATAACCTTATGAGCCAGAGAAACTCTGCCACTGCATAAGTTTCAATGGCCTCAAAGGGATATTAAGTTGGTGTTGTGATCACATACACGGGCTAGGGGTCCCATACCCCCCTTATTCTGGCTTTCATCCCGGCACTCCGTGGGTGATCGTCTATTACTCCCTGGCATACGCTAGGTACGAGGGAGGTGCTGCTGAAATCCTCCCAGGCCGATGAAAGATAATACTGAAGTTGTCCTCTGGGCTCCGTATGGTGATGGTGAAAAGGACCTCTGTGTGGGGCTCTTCCCCTCCAATCCCTCTCAGCTCTCGGCCTCCTTTGAAGCATATACAACTAAAACCAGTTGAACCCCATCTCTAGTCTCCAGAGCCAATCTACTCTGATATAATTCCCAGAAAACTCTCAAAATCCTAAAAACAGGGTACCGTAAAGTCCTAAACCCCTCACGGCGCCCAAACACCCCTTCTCGGCCACCTACCTCTCGGCGCCACCAGCTCCCGGCGCGGCCTTCAGCGCGCCGGGAACCCCCAGGTCGAGAGCTCCTCTTCCCCCTTTAGCCTACGCCGATAACCCCCTTGGAGAATCTTCAGCGCGCCGGGAAGTCGGTGCCTGGAGCTTCCTGGACTCTTCCCTTCGGCCACGCCGGGAACCTCCACCTTCTTGCCACTCACGCCGGGAGCCTTAGCCTCCCATCTGTGGTCATGCCGAGAGCCTAAGTTGCCACCCTGTGAGCCCAAATGCCCAGAGCTAACCTACACAGAGATATTCGTGGATCACCAGATGTGTCCCGAGGATAAAGTTAAAGGGAGGTAGACTCCCTTATGTTCCATCGATTCGTGTCGAAGTTACAACGACGCGCCTCCCTCTTAGCTCCGGTGAGCCATGCCAATGCATGAGTGCCACCAGCTCCTGTGAGGGAAGAATCAAACATTGCCTTAGGGCATAAGTGTGTAACGTGGAGAGGCCCGACCTCTCTCTTTCTTTCGGCTTTCACCCCGGCACTCCGTGGGTGATAGCCTATTTCCCTCTGGGCATGATCCAGACCATGGGGAAGTGCCGCCGAAATGTTAACCGATGCTTTAAACCTCCGTCATGATCGCGGCTCATCCTGTCCGCGATTGATATCCTCTGTTTTACCTTTCCCCTGAGTCTGATTATTTTTCGAGCCGTCGATTCAGCGATATCGTCTGTTTCTACAATCGATGTTATTATCTTGCCCGCCTTCCTGGCTCTGGTATGAAATTCAAACTGCGCACATAAAAAGAATATCCTTTTTATTATTGCCTCTCGAGGCCTCCAATTTTGGCGTTTAATCAAGGGTTGTCCTTCCTTGGAAGGGCGTAATTAACGTCATAGCCTTTATGGTATGACGGACTTCTGGTCCCGACTCGGACTTCACAATCGACTGACCAAGTCAGATCGAGCGCACAATAAAATCGTCACACACGTGACTGGCACGCCTAATAAATCAACAAATCAAAAATCCCAAATAAAATATAAATAAATAATATAATGAAATAAAATAAAATCCACGTTCCATAAGCTGGCACGCCCGGTGGGACTTAGTCTCCCTTCATCTCTACGCCACAATAGGAGGCCCAGCGGGCCCCCCTCAAAATTCTGATCCTGTGCGCTTTCCTTATTCTCAGGAAGCTGCAATGACTACTGGACTTATGTCTGTACGCTTCGGCCAACAACCGATCGATATGCATGTGCGAGAGGGTTACCTGGCGGTACCCCTGTCATTCGGAGCAATGCCCCCTGCTGTCGGGCTGCCCAACTGTCTGGGCCTCATCTTCACCGACTTTCTGCAGGTCAACAACGACGAGCAAGGCACCGCTGCAGGTGCCCCTATGAAGACTGCTGGTAAGAAGGCTGGCTTACCGGAGAAGACAACCTCGACGGCCGTCGCCTGCTATGTACACCAAGTTCAAAGGAGGGACACGGTTCCCGCTGCTGCCCAGAGGGGAAAGAGAAATAACCGGAGAAGCCGGTATGCTGATGCTGAGCGTCGTCTTTCCAATTCTGGGAAGACAATGATGATGGGAGATGTTAGGGTGAACCTCAACGGTCGCCCCAAAGAAGTCCGGCCAGACAGGATTGTCCCGACTGTCCAGACCGACAACAGGTTCCGCGTCCTGGCCGCTAGGAGGGCCAACTGGGAAGCTGATGAAAGGAAGCCGCTGGCGCCCAAGCCAGCAAAATATAAACAGGTCTGGCGACCAAAGAAGATTCAGAGCTGGGCCCCAGCTCGATATGAGAAGAAGGCTACTGAGGATGCTGTTGCCCGCTTCAGGGCAGGAAGCAGAAGAGAAGAAAGAAACTACAGAAGAGATGATGTTGCTGCTTACCCCAAGGCTCGGGGGAGGAGAGATGAAAAAATGATGAAGGAAGGAGTCTGATTACTACTCGCCCCGTGATGAGGGGCAGAAGATATGAGAAGAAGGAAGACCTTACTGTCACCCATCCCAGGGCCAAAAGCAAAAGATGGCAAAGGAAGAACTATGATGACACTGCCAACTGCTGCCAAGATGGCGATATGGGAATGAGCGAACCAGGCACGGTTGCCATTCCAAGAAGACCAAGAGCCTGTGCCAGACAGGCTGACATATTCAAATATTCCAAAGCCGAGCATTTGAATGCTCAGATGACAAGACTGGCTCATCAGCAGAAAAGCCAGGAAAGATTGATACTCCGACCAGAGCCGCGAAGGCACGATCCAGAGGAGATGAAACAAGTGGTCCAAGACTACTTCCATTACCTGGGGAACTCTGCCCTCGGTCAGCAAGGATTATCCCGTGCTCTGGGCACCGTGGATGAAGAAGAAGGAGAAGCCCTTCAAGAAGTGATGCTCGGAGTCTCCTCCTCCGATTCAAATGATTATGAAGAAGGCCGCAAGGCCGGATATGATAAAGAAGACCTGTGTAGGGAAGAAGCTGAAGAAAGAGTATCGGTCTTCGACCGACTCAAATACCCTGACCAGGCAAAAAGAAAAGTTTGCAGGCAGAGGGGAAGAATGCAAATCTTTGCCTGTAACATGGCTGGAATCGTCAGGAGGCAGGATATGCTACCAACTCAGCCAGATGAACTGCTCAGGCTGGCTACCAGACCAGGCCCCGTCACAAGAAGAGGTCAGGCTGCAAAAGATAAGATGAAAACTGATGAGGAAACCCGCAAGATCACCACCATGACAGTCAATGTGGTGACAACAGAAGAAGAAGACAATCCCTTCGTTGATGATGTTGAAGGGACTTCAGAAGATATACAGATCCCATCGACTCTGGATCCCATGATCCAGATGATGTTTAGAAGATATCAACAGGAGATCAGTGCTCTCAGAAGACAGCTAAATGAGAGGCATGAAGCCACACCGATCTCCAAGCAAGCCGAACCTATGGGGCAGACTTCCAGCTCAGCAGAAATGGCTGTCCCAACTAATCCCCTTCCAGCTGATAAGGGCAAAGCTCCGAGCCAGCCTGTTCTGCAGCAAGCAGCAGCTCAGCCCTCTACATCTCAGACGCAGCCCGCCGCGCCCACCTTGCGCGCAACTGTGATGACGACTCCCTACAGCCAGCAGCAAGCTCACTTCTTCCCAGAAGAGATAGATCCAGCCCTGGCCCACAAGCTGATGATTGAAAGAATTGTGGAGATGAAGCTGTCTGAAAAGACCGGTGATGGTGTAAGTACCTATGACGTGTACAAAGTACCGTATCCTCCCCAGTATGCTGCTAAAAGACTACCCCCAGGCGTCAGTAAGCCGCCGAAATTTGAGAAATTCAACGGCCAGGGCTCTCCCAGGGAGCACATTGCTTACTATACCACAATTATGGGCGACCTGGCAGCTGATGAAGCCTATCTGCTTAAGTTCTTTGGCTCGTCCCTCACTGGGATAGCCTTTGAATGGTATTCAAGCCTGCCCGCTGGATCAGTGGTTGATTGGCCTGATATGCAAAGAAAATTCCGCGATAGATTTCATGTCACTGAAAGAGAAATTACAATAGCGGAGCTATATGCAACCAAGCAAAGGCAGGATGAAACAGCACTGGACTACATCAAAAGGTGGAGAAACTTAGCCATGAGATGCCGAAGACCTCCTCATCAGGAAGATGCAGTGCAGATATGTAAACAGAGCCTCAAGAGAGAGGTGCTAGAAAAGATGATCGGTGCAGATGTCAGAACATTTGACCGGCTGAACAATATAGTGGCGGAAGTCGAGACGTTCTTGTCCAAGCGTCTAACCTCCAATGCTCCCACTATGCCGAAGGGTAAAACCAATGATCGACGGCCATCACATACTGAGGCTAACGCCGTTGATTTTAGAACCTTCGAGCAACAGAAAGGGAAAAAGGAGGCAGATGAAGCTCCCCCGCCTGAGGGTGCAATAGAAAGAAAAGATAAGGTCTCTCTGAGAGACGGAATGAGAAGGGCTTACTCTTTTCCCAAAGATAAGACATCAGCACTATTTAACTGGGCATATAAGTTCAACAAGGTAACATTGCTCGAACCGAAGAGACATGCGGATGCGACAAAGAAAGATGATCCGCTGTTCTGTCCATTTCACCGTGCGCTGGGGCACGCAATTGAAGATTGTTATGTCTTCAAGGATATTATGGAAGGAATGGTCAAAAAGGGTGAGCTACAGTTGGGTGATTACCAGGTGAAGCCACCTCATCCGCATGAGCCTCCGCCCTGGAGGATGGCCGCCAATATGATTTCAGTCTATCAACAGCTGCCTGAGGAAGCCGTTGAAGAATGTACCAGGCATACTTATGAAGCTTGCCTCCTCACCCCACTGAAAGATCAGGAAGGATGGCAGACGAAGCCCATAAAGAACAGAAGAAAGACTCTTGCAGCCAGCACCAGTGGGGCAACTATTCGGGGTGTCACCCCAAGGCCTGAGCCGCCTCCAGTAAAGCCAGTATGGCATACATCTGAGACCGGACCAGTCATCCGGATCCCTACTCACAACTGGAGGAGACAAACTCCCCCACCTGCACATAAAGAAGTAAGTCCTGCAGCCAGGCGTCTACAGCAGTATATCGATGAGCTCGATGAATATGAGCAGAAAAAGCCCAAAAACCTGCTGATAAAAGACTGTATACTCTGGGAGCAGCTCGAAGAATTGAAAATTAAAGAGCAACCAGAGGCAAAACAAGAAAAAGCTGAAAATGAGCCCTTCTGGGGGCAAGAGCCAGCAAAGCCAAATTCCCAGAAGAAGAAGAGACGGCCCAAGTCCAAAAGGGGAAAGAAAGTCACGACAGTACAATGCAACACTCTGTCGGTACTCTTTTCCTTGCCCGGGGAGAATGATGAGGATGAAGCATCAAATGCCCCGCTAGAAGCCAACCATGCTGAGGCCTCTACCTCAGCCCATGCAACACGTTCTGGGAAAAGATGGGGGCGCCCGCCACCAGCTAATCCTAATATTATATTCAGAGGGGAGCAACCCTATCAGATCCCCGAGCCAGAGGTACGAGGTGTCCAGGTTCCTCCCCCTGCCAGCTTGTACCAAGAAAAGGAAGAGGCTCCTTCATTCCTGGAATTCTTGTCCAGCTTGGAAAATGAACAGTTGGCTCGCACGGCCCCAGCTAAAAGCAATAAATGCCAGCAGACTGCAGTTAGAAAGCAGAAGCAGCATGAAGAAAATAAAGGAAGTAACCCTCTAGCAGAAACATGGGTCGTTACTACAGAAGAAGCCTCCCGGGAAACCGATCAAGAGGGTAAAACTGGCACTGGGCAGCAAAGGCCACAGGCACCACATGAACCTCCAAGACCCCGTTGGGTGGAGGAGATGAGACTGTCTAACGTCCGGGTGGGCAGCCGGATCATGAAAATGCTGAAGAAGCTCCCTACCAGGTTCTCCATCTGGGAAATCCTCTCTCTGAGTGAAGAGGCTCGCCAAGCCATTATTGATGCCTTGCAGTCGCCGGCACAGTATGAAGCACTCTTGACAGAAGTGAATTCTGGTCCATCAGTCACATTTACAGAGGATGATATGCTAATCCCAAATTCCGGCCATAACAGACCGCTGTATATGAGGGGTTCCCTGAACTGTCAGCCGATAAGCAGAATACTGATAGATCCCGGGGCTGCTGTGAACATTCTCCCATACCGCATCTATCAGAAATATTACTTTGATCTGCAGCTCACCAAGGTCAGAGACATGAAGATTGCAGGATTCAACCAAAAGTGTGAGACACCTCTTGGGGTAGCTGATTTCAACCTCACATTGGGAGACCTCACTACAGTGGTACGATTCTATGTGATCGACTCCAACACCACGTATAAGGCCCTGCTGGGGAGACCGTGGCTGCATGAATATCAAATAGTGCCATCCACGCTACATCAGTGCATTAAATACTGCCATGAAGGAAAAGAAGAAAGGGTGTTTGCGGATCTGCATCCCTTCGAAGTGTTCGAGTGCCATATGCTCGATGCATCCTACTACACCGAGGTGTCACAAAATTGCGAAAGGAAAGAGGCTGTGGTCAGCCAGAAAAAGCCTGAGACAGAGATAAGGAACTGGTCGCCACCGCCACCAAAGGGCTATGTTAAGAAGCATAATGTATCTCACATCTCTTATGCCGGTGACTTTGCTCGGATTACCCCTCCTAGCGTCCACCCGGATAATGCCGATGAAGAAATGAAGCAAAAGTACACTCAGGTGGAGGTGCCGCAGGGTTTATTTAAACCCATCGTCAGCCTTGAGTACCAAACGGTGCTACCACTAAAGACTATGGAAATCCCTCGCTTCTGCGAACCTCCTATTATATTCTACACCGGGGAGCCAGTCGAAGAAGATGATCAAGACTGTATGGCCCCTGAAGAAGCTGCAAACCGGATGGTACCAATTACAGGCTTGGATTATACTACCCAACGGGTGTCACAAATGTTCTCCAAGATGCAAATGCCATCAATGCAGCCTGCTACTCAGAAGGAGGCATTCAAGGAACTGTGGGATCCGCCTCGAGATAGTAAAGAAATGAGGAAGATCACTCAACACCCAAGATTGGGTTATACCCTCCAAGAATACTATGAGGCTGAGGTAGACGTCATAGCTGTCTCCTACCGGCATGACGATCCTCCCGAGGTAGGATATGACAAATACCCCTCGGAAGATGAAGAAATCATTTATCAATCCATAATGAGCAATGAAGCCCCAGACAACCTGTCAGAAACAGAGACATCTGATGAGACAAAGAAAGCTTGGTACTGGGAGGACCTATCTTCCAAAGAGGATCTGTTCCAGGCTGAAGCAAAATTTGATACGGGAACCCCGGATGAAGATCAAATAGCCAGAGAGCTGGAGGAGTGTCTGGAGTTCGGGCGCATCCTAGAAGAATTCCGGGCTCTACAGAATGATGACCTTTCAGGGGAGCCCACATTAGAAGAGCCTCTAAGGACGGAGGAGTCCACTTCTGAATTTCCTACTGAACTAGCCTCGTCCTCGGGACAGACTTAACAGAATCCGGTAATATTGGCCCTATATGATGCACCAGCATCCGCTGATGACCAGTATAATGAAACAGAGGAGCATGAAACTGAAGAAGATTATATCCCGGGAGGCTTCATTGATTTGCAAGAAGCCCCGCCCGAAGTCGAAGACGGAGGCCAAGCCACCGTCGATGAGCTGATAGAAATAAATTTGGGATCCGCAGATGAGCCAAGGCCAACATTCCTCAGCGCACTGCTGGAGCCAGATGTCAGGGAACAATATATACAGTTCTTGAAAGAATTCCGAGACTATTTTGCATGGACATATGATGAAATGCCAGGACTGAGCTCTGATGTGGCACAGCACCGATTGGCAATAAACCCATAGGCTAACCCTGTAAAGCAGCCTTCCAGGAGAATGCGTCCTGAATTGATAAACCAGATTAACAAAGAAGTTGACAAGCTGATTGAGGTAGGCTTTGTCGAAGAAAACCAGTATACTACATGGCTGGCCAATATAGTGCCCGTAAAGAAGAAGAATGGGCAGATCAGAATATGTGTTGATTTCCGGGACCTTAATAAGGCCTGCCCGAAAGATGATTTCCCGGTGCCAATCACTGAGGTGATGATCGATGCAACTACTGGCCATGAGGCCCTATCATTTATGGATGGGTCATCCGGATACAATCAGATCTGGATTGCTGAAGAAGACAGAGTGCACACTGCATTCCGCACTCCGAAGGGGATATTTCACTACAAAAGGATGCCGTTCGGCCTCAAGAATGCCGGCGCTACTTACCAAAGAGCTATGACAAAGATCTTTGATGACCTGCTCTTCAAAAAGGTAGAGTGCTACATTGATGATCTGGTGGTAAAAACCAGCAAAAGAGAAGACCATTTGCAAGACCTAAGGATAGTATTCCAGAGGTTGCGCAAATATGAACTCAAGATGAATCCTATGAAATGCGCCTTTGGCGTGTCCAGTGGAAAATTCCTCGGATTTATTGTCCGACATAGGGGTATTGAAATTGATCCATCCAAGATTAAAGCTATCCAGGAGCTCCCTCCACCAAGGAATCTGCACGAGCTGAGATCTCTGCAAGGGCGCCTGGCTTATGTCCGATGATTTATATCAAATCTGTCAGGACGATGTCATCCCTTTCACAAGCTCATGATGAAAGATGTACCGTTCCTCTGGGACGATGGATGTCAGGAGGCCTTTGAAAAGCTGAAAGAATATCTTAAAACCCCTCCAGTACTGGGGGCACCAGTTAAGGGCAGACCCTTGATATTGTATATCTCAGCCGCACACTGTTCCCTGGGGGCAATGCTGGCACAGATAAATGAAGAAGGCAAAGAGCAGGCCCTGTACTACCTAAGTCGGAGGCTGATTAGAACCGAAGAAAGCTACAGCTATATAGAAAAGACATGCTTGGCACTAGTCTTTGCCGTCAAAAAAGCTCCAGCACTATATGCTGTCACATGAAATCAGATTGATATCTGCAGCAGATCCACTCAAATACATATTGACTCAGCCAGTACTGAAAGGCCGGTTGGGCAAATGGGCAGTAATTCTGATGGAATTCGATATCACATATATACCCCAGAGGGCAATAAAAGGACAGGCCGTGGCTGATTTCTTCACGGAGCACCCTGTGCCGGAGAATGATATGTTGGGGACTGAATTACCCGATGATGAAACACTCGAGGCCTGTCAAGCTCAGCCAGTTATGTGGCAACTGTTCTTTGATGGAGCATCCAGAACGGAGACAGATTCTGATGGAAAGACCAGAATACGGGCTGGAGCCGGTATTGTGCTGAAATCACCAGAGGGGGAGGTTGTGCATACTTCCTGTTCTATAAACAAGCCATGCACCAATAATGAAGCCGAATATGAAGCTCTGATAATCGGACTCAATATCAGCCTCAACATGGGTATCCAAATGCTTCAGGTATTCGGGGATTCGATGTTGATAATAAAGCAAGTCCAAGGGGAGTTCGAAGTGCGGAAGCCAGAACTAAATCCCTATCACCAGAAAGCTGTACGCCTCATGGCAAAGTTCTATCATATTGAACTCAAACATGTAGGCCGTGGACATAATGCCCAGGCTGATGCACTGGCAAAGCTGGCCAGCTCGCTAGCAGTCCCGCCAGATGAAACACTGAACATTGTTGTTATGAACCGGCGGCAAGTCCCCAGTATGCTAGAAGGGTGCCCCGAAGAGGAAGAAGTTGCCACTATCAGCGCAGTACAGGCGTCTGATTGGAGACAGCATTTGCTACAGTGGTTTCTGCACCAACAACTGCCACAGAAAAGGGAGGAAAAGATGAAACTCCTGAGAATCAAAGATTCCTATGAATTCAGAAATGGAACTTTATTCCGAATAATGGCGGATGCACGCAAAAAGATTCTACTCCGCTGCCTGTCCACTGAGGAAGCTTGGCAAGCGATGAAAGAAATACACGCTGGGACAGCAGGCGCCCACCAGGCTGGCCCCAAAATGAAGATAGAAATCAAAAAGCTGGGCTACTATTGGCCTACCATGTTTGAAGACTGCTGTAAATTTGCAAAGTCATGCCAGAAGTGTCAGGAGCATGCTACCGTGCCTAGAAGGCCACCTACAACTCTGCACCCTACAGTTCCTAGCTGGCCATTTGCACAATGGGGAACTGATGTAGTCGGGCCACTGCCGACTTCCTCGGCCGGTCATAAGTACATATTGGCCATGACAGATTACTTCTCCCGATGGGCGGAAGCTGTAGCATTAAGAGAAGTGACTGGTGAACTGGTCGCCAGATTTATCAAGCAGAATATTATCTTCCGGTTCGGGATCCCCAACCGAATAATATATGATAATGGAAGTCATTTCAGAAATCAGAAAATCTATCGGCTTGCCGAGAAGTATAAGATTGAATGGAGAACCTCCACTCCCTACAATCCCCAGGTAAACGGATTGGCAGAAGCTTTTAACAAGACTTTGTGCACCTTGCTAGCCAAGGTTGTCAGTTCTAATAAGAAGGACTGGGAAGAGAAGATGTATGAAGCTCTGTGGGCATACTGCACCGTCTTTAAGACACCTACAGGGTGCTCACCATACTCATTGGTATACGGCTCGGAGGCAGTGGTTCCACTAGAGCTGGAAGTCCCGTCACTCAGAGTGTCAATCCAATATGGGCTGGCCCCGGCGAAAACCCGAAAGGGCGCTTGAGTCAGTAATGTGGTGATCCTAAAGAAACCTCACCTCCCGCCATAAACTTCTCGTCGATCGACCGGCACCTTGCCCGATCAACGATCAAACCCACCCAGTACAGACCCTACGTTTGTCCTGATAAAACCCTCATACCTTGTCCAAAGTCCCACCATGGTGAAGTTCACCGTTGATCGATCGGCATCCTGCCCGATCAATGATGAAATCTGTCCAGTTTAGACCCTACGTCTATCCTGATGAAACATATGAAATCTTTGCATTGGTATAAACTTAATACTGATGATGAAACCTGCTGTTGATCGATTGGCGCACTGCCCGATCAACGATGAAACCTGTCCAGTTTAGACCTTACGTCTATCCTGATGAAACATAAGAAATCTTTGCATTGGTATAAACCCAATACCGATGATGAAACCTACCTTTGGTTGACGGGCTCGCTGTCCGATCGGCAAAGAAATCGGTCCGGTTTAGACCTTACGTCTGTTCCGACTAGATCTGCATATCTCTTTACGTCCCGCCGTGATGAAACCTGCTGTTGATCGATTGGCGCACTGCCCGATCAATGATAAAACCTATCCGGGCTAGACCCTACGTCTATCTTGATGAAACATATGAAATCTTTGCATTGGTATAAACCCAATACCGATGATGAAACCTGCTGTTGATCGATTGGCGCACTACCCGATCAATGATAAAACCTGTCCAGTTTAGACCCTACGTCTATCCTGATGAAACATATGAAATCTTTGCATTGGTATAAACCCAATACCGATGATGAAACCTGCTGTTGATCGGTCGGCATCCCGCCCAATCAATGATGAAACCTATCCAGTTTAGACCTTACGTCTATCCTGATGAAGCCTATGAAATCCTTGCATCGGTATATACCCAATACCGATGATGAAACCTACTGTTGATCGGTCGGCATCCTGCCCGATCAATGATGAAACCTATCCAGTTTAGACCTTACGTCTATCCTGATGAAGCCTATGAAATCCTTGCATCGGTATATACCCAATACCGATGATAAAAGCAGCCACTGATGAAGCAGCACATCGCCTGATCCGTGCTAAAAATCCCAATTCAAAAATATATATATATATATAAATAAATAAATAAATTAAAGATGGGGTTAAAAATAGAGATACCCCGCCAGACTTGTTCGGACATTCTGAACAAAGGCAAAAATGGCTAAAACCCAGCTGTGGTGAAAACCCGAAAGGGCACTGCAGGCAAAATCGGGTACCCCGCCACGTGAAAACCCGAAAGGGCACGTGGGCAAAAGCAAGAGGGGGCTGGCTCCGGTGAAAACTCGAAAGGGCGCTTGGGTCAGTAATGTGGTAATTCGAAGTTCCATGCCAACCGGCACGCTGCCTTTACCTCTCCTTCACTGATGAAACCTTCCGTCGGTCAGTTGGCTCCATTCCCCACCGATGATAAAACCCTTCCGGGGCAGACCTTACGTTTACCCTGATGAAATCTACATACCCTCTTTCAAACGTCCCACCGACAATAAAACCCATCACCATTCTGCTAAAGCCTGTCCAGCTCGGGCCTCACGTCTGTCCTGATAAAACCTACGCATTTCTTGGCAAGCCCCACCTGCGATAAAACCTGCTGGAATAGACCTTACGTCTGTCCTGACGAGACCTACACCTTTACGTACGTTCCACCGTTGATCGACCGGCACCCTGCCCGATCAATGATGAAACCCTATCCAGTTTAGACCTTTCGTCTATTCTGATGAAACTTATAAATCCCTTTGCATCGATATAAACCCAATATCGATGATGAAACTAACTGTTGATCGATTGGCACCTTGCCTGATCAATGATGAAACCCTATCCAGTTTAGACCTTTCGTCTATTCTGATGAAACTTATAAATCCCTTTGCATCGATATAAACCCAATATCGATGATGAAACCAACTGTTGATCGATTGGCACCTTGCCCGATCAATGATGAAACCCTATCCAGTTTAGACCTTTCGTCTATTCTGATGAAACTTATAAATCCCTTTGCATCGATATAAACCCAATATCGATGATGAAACCAACTGTTGATCGATTGGCACCTTGCCCGATCAATGATGAAACCCTATCCAGTTTAGACCTTTCGTCTATTCTGATGAAACTTATAAATCCCTTTGCATCGATATAAACCCAATATCGATGATGAAACCAACTGTTGATCGATTGGCACCTTGCCCGATCAATGATGAAACCCTATCCAGTTTAGACCTTTCGTCTATTCTGATGAAACTTATAAATCCCTTTGCATCGATATAAACCCAATATCGATGATGAAACCAACTGTTGATCGATTGGCACCTTGCTCGATCAATGATGAAACCCTATCCAGTTTAGACCTTTCGTCTATTCTGATGAAACTTATAAATCCCTTTGCATCGATATAAACCCAATATCGATGATGAAACCAACTGTTGATCGATTGGCACCTCGCCCGATCAATGATGAAACCCTGCCAGTGTAGACCTTTCGTCTATTCTGATGAAACTTATAACACTTCTTTGCGTCGGTATAAACCCAATATCGATGATGAAACCAACTGTTGATCGATTGGCACCTCGCCCGATCAATGATGAAACCCTGCCAGTGTAGACCTTTCGTCTATTCTGATGAAACTTATAACACTTTCTTTGCGTCGGTATAAACCCAACATCGATGATGAAACCAACTGTTGATCGATTGGCACCTCGCCCGATCAATGATGAAACCCTATCAGTGCAGACCTTTCGTCTATTCTGATGAAACTTATAACACTTTCTTTGCATCGATATAAACCCAATATCGATGATGAAACCAACTGTTGATCGATTGGCACCTCGCCCGATCAATGATGAAACCCTGTCAGTCTAGACCTTACGTCTATTCTGATGAAACTTATAACACTTTCTTTGCATCGATATAAACCCAATATCGATGATGAAACCAACTATTGATCGATTGGCACCTCGCCCGATCAATGATGAAACCCTGCCAGTGTAGACCTTTCGTCTATTCTGATGAAACTTATAACACTTTCTTTGCATCGATATAAACCCAATATCGATGATGAAACCAACTGTTGATTGACCGGCACCTCGCCCGATCAATGATGAAACCCTGCCAGTGTAGACCTTTCGTCTATTTTGATGAAATTTATAACACTTTCTTTGCATCGATATAAACCCAATATCGATGATGAAACCAACTGTTGATCGATTGGCACCTCGCCCGATCAATGATGAAACCCTGCCAGTGTAGACCTTTCGTCTATTCTGATGAAACTTATAACACTTACTTTGCATCGATATAAACCCAGTATCGATGATGAAACCAACTGTTGATCGATTGGCACCTCGCCCGATCAATGATGAAACCCTACCGGGATAGACCTTACGTCTGTTCTGATAAAACTACATATCCTTTCATGTCCCACCTGCAATGAACCTACCCAGTTTAGACCTTTCGTCTATTCTGATGAAGCTTAAACTCCTTTGCATCGACATGAGCCCAATGTCGACGATGAAACCACGCACTGGTCGATCGGCAAATCGCCACGGTTAGCTTTGAGGAATAGTCCACTCGTCTGCTCCAGATGCATGTCTTCCGTTAGCCAACAGGCCCAACAAAGGCAATCCCATCAGATACCGATACGCGGTGGAGCGAGCCCCCATTCTTTCCCTGAGTGGATGGACGCTCTCCTGCTGAACACGGGTCGTCCGTATAAAGGTAGCTGAGACTGTCACTCTTCCACATGAAGGAAATAACAGCACATGATACAAGATGTACAGCCGATCGAGGCTTCAAGCCTACAGATACAAGATGTTCAGCCGGGTGGGGCTTCAAGCCGATAGATGCCAGATGTTCAGCCAATCGGGGCCTAAAGCCGACAGAAGTCAAATATGTAGCCGATCAGGGCTTAAAGCTGACAGAAGTCAAATATGTAGCCAATCAGGAGCCTGAAACCGATAAATGTCAGATGTGCTAGTTGATCAAGGCTCAAGCCGATAAATGTTCAGCTGATCGAGGCTCAAGCCAAGAAGATCGTGCCAGGATGAAATCCCGGTATGAGGATACTGCCAAGCTATCAATGAAGGAATGAGTCAATAGCATTGAGCTAAAGATGCACCTGCGGACACCGTGCCGCTTATTCTGCACTTACGCCGTCTGCAGGTGGGGGGCATTTGTTGACAGCTAAAATATGAACAAAGATAAAGATGGGACCAGACCAGCAACGAAGACTGGAAGATGCCTGCAAAGTCAGGATTGAGGGAGGACCCTCACTACCGACTAATTGCCCGGCCAGGACCTTCTCAGGCCTGGCTGATGTCCGGTGTTATCGTCATCCAGACGACGATACTGATGAAGCGCTGAGAACCTTGGATTTGTTTCCGGGGAGATCATGTCACCATAAGAAAGGGGCCTTCGTCGGTTCTGATATGTGTTAGGAAATCAATAAGGCTGAACAAAATATGGGCTTTAAAAATGGGCCTGTTGAATGGGCCTGTTAACATGCTATTGAGGATGGGCCTGATACCCCTCGCGCCGAGAACCTCCCCATGGCCACAGGCGCGCCGGGAAGCCCCTCCATGGGAGCGCGCCGGGAACCCCTGCTATAGGCGCGCCGAGAATCACTTGCGATGGACAGGGTTATATAACCCCTTTTTCTCCCACGAGAAGAGGGGAGGAGGATCGAAAAGAAAGAAAAAGAAAAGGATAGCCAGATAAAGAGATCAATCAGAATAGAAGGAGAAGAAGAAGAAGCTCCAGGTGGGCAGGCAGCTGGGGAGGGAGAGGAGTCAATGCTCCGCCCTCCCCCATGTTTTATTTTCTTCTTCATGTAATTATACGAGTTTTATCTCGATGCATCGGATGTAACCGGGATATCCCGGCCTCTGTTTTATCTTCTTTCCCTCACTCCCTCCTTGTAATTGGTCTGAGTCTTGGAATGATATTATGAAATGAAACGCTCCAATGGCCCGTTTGGACGCTGGGTGATTGAAGTATCTACCCTATGTCTTTCTATGCATATATCTTTTATTTAAATGTCCAGACGATTCGGGTTTCAGAGTCGTTCCTACGAGTCTGTTCTTCGAAGAGGAATGAAGATAGGGCCCCTACCCTCATCTAATGGGTTACTGGGTTCTGTTTCCTTCTCCCCTCCTATCTCGATGGCAGATCCCCGATATACATTCGAGTTTTCCTTCGAGGTTCCTTCTTTGGCCAATAAAACCCAGGCCAAGATCCACCTTCACACCATCACTCCCCTTTTCCCTCCCCTCGGATCATGGTTTTCTCAAATATCATAGATTTCTGTCAAGCTCCCATCTCGTTCAGGGTCAGAGACATCAATCTCTTGACCGTCTGAGCAGCAGGTGAGTATAGAAAATGCCATACGTCCCATGAGGATTCGATAATGGATGATCTGCCCTTCGACTGATGCTAACCCCCGCGTAAACCCCTTCTGCAGTCCAGATCTTGACTCAATCCGAGCCAGAAATCCCAGAAATCTCCTGAGCAGAGTATCGCAGCCAAGCCAGAAACCCCTTTTAGCCCCTTCCCGGCGTGGCCATTTCCCCGCCGAGAACTACTCTACCGAGAGATCCCCCTTGCTTTAGCCCCTTCGGCAAGGCAAATAAAGCCTATCCCAATACAGCCTTCCCAGCCCGGGGGCCTCCCGGCGCCGGGTTCCCGGCGCGGTCATTACCGCGCCGAGAACCCTTGCGCCGAGAGCATTCCCCCTTGGCCAATAAAACCCACGCCGGGAACCATGCTTCCTGCCACCCCTGCTTTACGTTGTGAATCCTGCATTCCTTGAACCCCGGATGAAAGCCTTCCTGCTACAGGCTAAGGAACCACACAGATGCCCTTTGAAGTCCGATCAACCAAGCCTTGCATCTTGTCGAAGGATACTCTAGATCATCATATGTGCCTAAGGGATAAACATCATTGGGGATAACTCCCTACATAACCTTACGAGCCAGAGAAACTCTGCCACTGCATAAGTTTCAATGGCCTCAAAGGGATATTAAGTTGGTGCTGTGATCACATACACGGGCTAGGGGTCCCATACCCCCCTTATTCTGGCTTTCATCCCGGCACTCCGTGGGTGATCGTCTATTACTCCCTGGCATACGCTAGGTACGGGGGAGGTGCTGCTGAAATCCTCCGAGGCCGATGAAAGATAATACTGAAGCTGTCCTCTGGGCTCCGTATGGTGATGGTGAAAAGGACCTCTGTGTGGGGCTCTTCCCCTCCAATCCCTCTCAGCTCTCGGCCTCCTTTGAAGCATATACAACTAAAACCAGTTGAACCCCATCTCTAGTCTCCAGAGCCAATCTACTCTGATATAATTCCCAGAAAACTCTCAAAATCCTAAAAACAGGGTACCGTAAAGTCCTAAACCCCTCACGACGCCCAAACACCCCTTCTCGGCCACCTACCTCTCGGCGCCACCAGCTCCCGGCGCGGCCTTCAGCGCGCCGGGAACCCCCAGGCCGAGAGCTCCTCTTCCCCCTTTAGCCTACGCCGATAACCCCCTTGGAGAATCTTCAGCGCGTCGGGAAGTCGGCGCCGGGAGCTTCCTGGACTCTTCCCTTCGGCCACGCCGGGAACCTCCACCTTCTTGCCACTCACGCCGGGAGCCTTAGCCTCCCATCTGTGGTCATGCCGAGAGCCTAAGTTGCCACCCTGTGAGCCCAAATGCCCAGAGCTAACCTACACAGAGATATTCATGGATCACCAGATGTGTCCCGAGGATAAAGTTAAAGGGAGGTAGACTCCCTTATGTTCCATCGATTCGTGTCGAAGTCACAACGACGCGCCTCCCTCTTAGCTCCGGTGAGCCATGCCAATGCATGAGTGCCACCAGCTCCTGTGAGGGAAGAATCAAACATTGCCTTAGGGCATACGTGTGTAATGTGGAGAGGCCCGACCTCTCTCTTTCTTTCGGCTTTCATCCCGGCACTCCGTGGGTGATAGCCTATTTCCCTCTGGGCATGATCCAGACCATGGGAAGTGCCGCCGAAATGTTAACCGATGCTTTAAACCTCCGTCATGATCGCGGCTCATCCTGTCTGCGATTGATATCCTTTGTTTTACCTTTCCCCTGAGTCTGATTGTTTTTCGAGCCGTCAATTCAGCGATATCGTCTGTTTCTACAATCGATGTTATTATCTTGCCCGCCTTCCTGGCTCTGGTATGAAATTCAAACTGCGCACATAAAAAGAATATCCTTTTTATTATTGCCTCTCGAGGCCTCCTATTTTGGCGTTTAATCAAGGGTTGTCCTTCCTTGGAAGGGCGTAATTAATGTCATAGCCTTTATGGTATGACGGACTTCTGGTCCCGACTCGGACTTCACAATCGACTGACCAAGTCAGATCGAGCGCACAATAAAATCGTCACACACGTGACTGGCACGCCTAATAAATCAATAAATCAAAAATCCCAAATAAAATATAAATAAATAATATAATGAAATAAAATAAAATCCATGTTCCACAGGCACCCGATCACTCAACAACTCCAGTCACAACGGTGCCCCCGGCACCCGACTGGTAGCTACCCCAGTCACAACGGTTCCCCCGGCAGCCGACTACCCAGCTACTTCAGTCACAATGGTGCCCCCGGCACCCGACTGCCAGCTACTCCAGTTACATCGGGACCCGCGGCGCCCACCTCCTCAGTCACAACGGTGCCCCCGACACCCGACTACCCAGCTACTTCGGTCACAACGGTGCCCCCGGCACCCGACTGCCAGCTACTCCAGTCACATCGGGGCCCGCGGCACCCGACCACTCAACTTCCCCCCGTACAATGGTGCCTATGGCACCCCACTGCCCAGACCTGGACACTCTCTCATGTCGGGAATACATTGTGACGCCCCCCGGGTGCCATCTTGCTGAGTCACAGGTCCTCTAACGGACACTATGTACACATACGGAACTACCCACACAATAATCCAATGACCCGAGGACCGTCATGAATGTCGGAATTGTCCAGTGGCTTGCAAGCAATTGTAATCGGGCTCTCATGCCCCCATATAAATGCCTTTCATGGCATATAAGTCATGTAATCCAGGCAGGGAGCAGATCCCCCTCCTCGCCGGAACCAGTCTCTCTGCCCCCAGTTATCCCTAATGTGTTGCTGTTGCACTGTCGCTGTTGCACGGATTAAGCCCTCCCGACGTCGCGGCTCCGAGGGTCCCTAACTCTCTCTTCAGTAGTAGAAACAAAGGTATTCAGATTCAATCTGATGTAAAATAAACACCGGTTGCTTGCGACCGGTGGGGAAAGACGTCCAGTACACGAATCCCCATAATCGCTTGTGCACTTGCACCCGTGGAACCCCTTCTATCCACGTGTCACCCGATCTCTCGAGCCACGTGTCGGGTCCTAGCGACGCTTCCCCGGTCAATCCTCGGTTCCATAGGTGATTGTTGAGAAATCGACTGACACACCCACATTCCACCCAGCCATCCCTGTCCCAGTCTCCTAGAATGATGAACCATACGCCATCCCTTCCTGTGCGTTCCTATTGTTCTCTCTGCCTTCTTCTCAATACCCCCGGAATCCCCGCGTGCCCAGTCAACCTATCTCGACCTTTCGTATAAGGCGAGTGTACACCCCCGCTGTGAGGACCAAACGACAAGTGACTCCCCGCGGTCGCAAACAAGGATGGCACGCCCGGTGGGACCTCTCCTACCTTTCTTCTTTCTGCCGAAGAAGTGTCACACCTGTCAAGTGTATGCCGCAATGCCCTCGCCTTTTCTTATCGGAGAGGAAGAGGAGGGCCCTCGTCCAGAATGCAACATGCGACTGGTCGTCATCGAGCGACCAAATCGCACCAGCAACAGCAACTACAACCCTGTGGGGATAGTGACCTACGGTCCAATCATCATCGCCATCCACGCCGGGCACCTACGGTTGGCAACGCAAATCGTGTTCGGCAACGCTGCCTCGACTTTCGGCTCGCCCTGATCCTCGGGCGCCATTACCGTGGCTGACATGTAGCCCAATTCGGCGACTACCCATACGGGCAGCTGGCCCCTCTGCTCCTCCAACAACAGAGACCCATGCGGTCATTGACCCCTGGGTCCCCAGCTCCGCCAGCACCCAACACGGGCTTTCTGCCACGGGTCTCCGGCTCCTCAGCACCTCACTCGGGCTCTCAGCTCTGAGTCCTAGCCAAGCCTACCCCCAGCACGGGTTTCCTACCCCGGGGTCAAGGCCTCCCAGTATTCTATACGGGCCTTCCGACCCGAGTCTCCGATGAGCCGGTACTCAATACGGGCTTTCAACCTCGAGTTCGAGGCTCCCCAGCATCTGGCTCGGGTAGATGACCCCGGGTCTCATCAAGGTCGGTCCCCGATGCGGACTCTCCGCATTAGGCCCCTGGCCTCCCAGCTCCACAATAGGGCCTTTACCCCTACGATCCAGCAATGCCAACTCTCGGTAAAGGGTTTCCTCTTTGGGACAAGGCCACTTCAACACCCAACACGGATGCCTGGCCCTGGGTCTCAGCTCCAGCAACACCCAACACGGGCCCCTAGCCCTAGGTCTCAGTTCCAGCAACACCCAAGACGGGCGTCTAGCCCTGGGTCTCAGTTCCAGCAACACCCAAGACGAGCATCTAGCCCTGGGTCTCAGCTCCAGCAATACCCAAGATGGGCGTCTAGCTCTGGGTCTCAGAGCAACACCTAAGATGGGCGTCTAGCCCTGGGTCTCAGTTCCAGTAACACCCAAGATGGGCGTCTAGCCCTAGGTCTTGTTCCAGTAACACCCAAGATGGGCGTCTAGCCCTAGGTCTCAGTTCCAGCAACACCCAAGACGGGCGTCTAGCCCTGGGTCTCAGCTCCAGCAACACCCAAGACGGGCTTCCAACCCCGGGTCCCAACTACATCAACACCCAAGACAGGCTTTACGCCCTGGGTCTCAGGTACATCAATACCCAAGATGGGCGCTCCGCCCTGGGTCCCAGTATTCATGCATCACCAGCACCCAAAACGGGCATTCAGCCCCGGGTTCCAGCTCTAGCAATACAAAAAAAGGGGGGGGGGGGGGCGTCCAGCTCTGGGATCCGGCTCCAGCAGCACCCAAGGCAGGGGTTCAGCCCCGGGTTCAAGCTCCATCAACACTCGGGACGGGTCGCCTACCCTGGGATCCAGTTCCATCAATACCCAAGGCGGGCGTTCAGCCCCGAGTTCCAGCTCCATCACCACCCAAGACGGGTCACCTGCCCTGGGATCCAGTTTCATCAACATTTAAGACCGATCGTTCAGCCTCGGGTCCCAGTTTCAGCCACACCCAAGATGGGCGTTCTGCCCCGGGTCCCAGCTTTATGAACACCCGAGACAGGCATTCGGCCTCGGGTCCTAGCTTCATCAGCACCCGCGAAGGGCCTCCAGCCCCGGTTTCCAATCTGGACAACGCCCAAGACCGACATCCAGTCCTGGGTCCCAGCACCATCAGTATTCAAGACGGGCTTTCAGCTCTGGAACCCAGCGTCGTCAAGCACTCAGTTTGGGTTTCTACTCCCAGATCCCAGCTTTATCAACTCCCAATACAGGCTTTCAGCCTCGGGCACTAGCTTCGCCAACGCCCAGTACGGGCGCCAAGCTATGGGTCACCATCCCTCTGACATCCTCAGTTCACAACATGGGTCACAAACCCCGAGTTCCGACAACAACTCCGACGGCCCAGGTGAACACCAAGTTCCAGGTCGCCATTCTGTCGGTCCCAGCTCGGGCACTGCACTCCCGAGTTCCAACTACACCGACACTCACCAGAAATGCCATGCTCCATACAACCCCAGACCGGGTTCATTCGGTCCACCACATTGGTACCGAGTCAACCTCGGCCCTACAAACAAAAAAAAGGGGTGCCATGGCAGCTGTAAAAGTGGGCGACCCACCGCCGCCACCCCTGCCTCCAGAAGACAAGGCGAGGCTCAGAGAAGCCGATACACCAGTATCACACTGGGGGCAATCACCCCGCTCCAGCATCCAGCCTTCCAAGCCCAAGCAATGGGGGCAACTCCAAGGAGGAGCGTCGGTCCTCCCTCAGATGAATGTGGGTCATTAGAAAAGGGGCCCAGCCCATTTGGGGGGGGGGGTCCCGAATCAAGCGGTCCCTCCACTCACCAGAATGGTGCCAAGCTCAAAAGCCAGCAGAGTGAAAGAGGGTGAATCCCGCCGACACCCGCCCAGTAGCTCCAAAGAAACTCCACATGTGTCAGCTAACGACTCGGTGGAATCCCTGTCAACGCCAACTGGTGACACCGGCGAAGCTCCGTCGGGTCCTCCACCGGTGGCTACCAGCAAACCCTGGCGGGAAGTCTATCCCTTCAGTATTTATCATGTCCCAAGGGGTAGCAACACCCAGGGGGACACCCTGTCCAAGTGTGGCTTTGGCCGTCATGTTCAATAAGGCTGAGCCACCCAGATCCAAGTCAAAGTCCCAGCCGCCTACAACAAAGACCAGCCATTCTATCGATCCACCCTAAAGTCCCGAGCTACTCGGTTGAGGATCGATCCACGGTCACTTCTACAACAGCAACAAGTCGCCAATGACACAACCCCCGGGCAACGTCCCCCGACAACAACAAGCTAAGGACAACAGCCGCAAGGCTCGCAAGTACCAAAAAAAAGAAAAAAAGAAAAAAAAGAAAAGGGGGCTAAAAATAGAGATGCCCCGGCGGACTCAGTCACTCTCTCCATAGGGTGACTGGGGGCAAAAAGGCCGCAAACCCGACTGAGGTGAAAACCCGTAAGGGCGCCTCAGGCAAAATCGGGTAACCTCTGGTGTGAAAACCCGTAAGGGCACACCGGAAAAAGCAAAAGGGGGCCAGCTCTGGCAAAAATTCGAAAGGGCGGCAGAGCTGGTAAAGAGAACAAAAATAAAATTTATCTTCTCCCTCGGCTGGGGGCAACCTGCTACCCACCTTCCAGTAATCATATCCCTGGCCAGTTGGCCCACACCAGTCCCTGACTAATCCCCTGCTCCAGTTTATAAACTCTACACCTCCTTGTCGGCCATATACCATCACGTTCGGCCTAAACCAGCTCCCCAGGCCACTCCCCTCCCTTGGTGGCATATACCAGCCCCTGGCTAGTACATCTCCCTAGCTCATTGATCTTACACTTCCCATTTAGCCATACACCACCTCAGTTGGCTCACACTTCCTCTCGCCTCACACCTCCACGATCGGCCCATATACACTAGCAATTCATGCACAAGTCCAGTCATTCATTCCAGCAAACCTCAGCCTACACACCACCTCGGTTGGCCTTTAAACCACGTCAACCTTAGATCCATCTATCGTGAGGATCCCTAAACCCATGATTCCCAGTCACCTACCCGTCATGGTCAAGTCACCATGAACCCAGTCATAACTCCAGCAATACGTCGTAAAGGCATACCAGTTTCCAGATCCCAGTCATGATTCCAGCAATATGCCACCAAGGCTCACCGGTTGCCAGATCACCAGTCAAACTGCAGATTACTCAGTAATCAGCCATAGCCACTACCCTGGCTATGACGGCGACAAGCCATCAACAACACAAACTCCAGGTCACGTCCCCTGATAGCAGTACGCTACGGACGGTAGCCAAAAGGATCCCAGGTCAAATAATAATAATAATAATAATAATATTGGGTTAAAAATAAAGATACCCCGGTGGCCTCAGTCAACTCCCTCCGCGGGACTACTGAGGGCAAAAATTGCCATTAACCCAGTTGAGGTGAAAACCCGCAATGGCGTCTCAGGCAAAATCGGGTGACCCCTCGGTGTGAAAACCCGCAAGGGCATACCGAAAAAAGCAAAAGGGGGCCAGCTCTTGCGAAAACCTGCAAGGGCGGTAGAGCTGGTAAAGAGAAAATAAAAAAAACTCTCTCCCTCTCTACTCCTCACTTATGAAAGCCGTCAACTGCGACATCCCACCGACGGCGACCTCAGCATCACTCCACAACAATGGTGGCCACTACACCCCCGAGGGTCGGCCATCGCCAATTTCAGCTCTAGTATTTCGGCTACAACGCCTTCACAGGCCAGCCGACCAGCTCCAGTCTCCAGTTCTAAGTTCCGGCTACAATGCCTTCATAGGCCAGTCGGCCAGCTACAGTCTCCCGTTCTAGCTTCCGGCTACAACGCCTTCACAGGCCAGCCGGCCAGCTCCAGTCCCAGCTCCAGCTCCAGTATTTCGACTACAACGCCTTTACAGGCCAGTCGACCAGTCCCAATCTTCAATTCCACCTTCCGGCTATAATGCCTTCACAGGCCAGCTGGTCAGCTCCAGTCTCCAGTTCTAAATTCTGGCTACAACGCCTTCACAGGCCAGCCGGCCAGCTCCAGCCCCAGTATTTCAGCTACAACGCCTTCGCAGGCTAGTCACCCAGTTCCAGTTCCAGTTCCAATCTCAGCATTTCGGCTACACACCTCAAGAGTCAACCGACCAGTCCCAGCATTTCAGCTGCAACGCCTTCAAACGCCGACCAGCTCCAGTCTCCAGTTCCAGCATTCTGGCTACATCGCCTTCACATGCCAGCCGTCCAGCTCCAGTCCCCAGTTCCAGCTTCCGGCTACAGCGCCTTCACAGGCCAGACGCCCAGTTTCAGTCCCAGTTCAAACACCGATACTCTGGCTACAACACCTTCAAAGGCCAGTCGCCCAGCTCCAGCCTCGGTATCCCGGCTGCAACGCCTTCGAAGGCCAACCGCCCAGTCCGGTACCAGTTTCAGTTGCAGCAGTAATTCCAGTATTCCGGCTACAACGCCTTCGAAGGCCAGCCAGCCAGCTCCAGTTCAAGTCCCCATCTCTAGTTGCAATTCCAGTTCCAGTGCCGATTCCAGTCACATACCCAGCTCCAACCTCCAGTCCCTATCCCAGTTCCAGTTCCTGGCCGTGATGCCTTCCATGGCCACCCGGCCAGCCCGGCTCCAGTTTCCCAGGCTAACGCGAATCACATTTCCGGCTAACAACATGACAACAGTTGGTACACCGCCATTCGGCCTACAGCCAACACACTCCAGAATCACCCCAGTAGCCTTAACCACATAGGCCAACACACCCTCACGGGTCGGCCTCCAATACCCAGTCTCCAGCAACATAGGCCAACACACCCTATGGGGTCGGCCTCCAGCTTCCAACCTCAAGCAACGTAGGCCAGTACACCCTCATGGGTCGGCCTCCAGCTCCTAGACTCCAGCAACATAGGCCAACACACCCTCTCGGGTTGGCCTCCGGCTTCCAAACTCCAACAACATAGGCGAGCACATCTTCACGGGCCGGCCTCCAGCCTTCACCCTCTAGTAACATAGGCCAATGCGCTCTCACGAGTCGGCCTCCAGCTTCCGGTTCCCAGTCCTCTAGGTCAATACCGCCTTATGGATTGTCCTCCAGCTTCCAGTCTCCAGCCATCTAGGTTGACATGCCTCATTCAGGCAGGCCTCCAGCACCCAGCCTTCGATATCCAGCTTCCAATACCCAATTTCCAGTACCCGGCTTTCAGTTCCAGCCTCCGATTCCAATGCCCAGTTCCCAACATCTAATTTCCCATTTCCCATTTCCAATTCCAATTTCTAACAATGGGGTAGCACGCCTCATACGGGCAGGCCTTCAGTCCCAGCGTCCGGTATCCAATTACCAATCGCCATATCCAATATCCAGTTCCCAGTCCCAGCCTTCCATCCCAGCACCCAGTAGCCAGATTCTAGTATCCAGTCCCGATATTCAATTCTCAATTTCTAGTTTCCAGTCCTAGTATCCAGTCTCCCATCTCAATATGTAGTTCTCGATCCTCAATTCCATTTTCCAACAATAGGCCGGCACACCTCATGCAAGTGGGCCTCCGGTCTTAGCATCTAGTATCCAGATCCCAATCTTCAGTCCCAGTACCCAGTTTCCGGCCTCTAAGTTCCCAGTCTCCAGTCCTAGTATCTACTATCCAAATCCTAACCCCCAAATCCAATATCAAGTTTCCAGTCTCCAGATCCTAATTCCCAGCCCTAGCACCGAGTCTTTAGTCCTAGTATCCAGCCTCTAAATCCCAGTCTTTAGTACCAACACCCAGCTTCTAGCCTCCATTTCCCAATTTCCAGCCCTAGTACTTAGTTTCAAATACCTGAGTCATAATCTCCAGTCCCATCATTCAATCTTTGCCTTCCAGTCTCCAACCTCTGACCTCCAATTTTCATCAATAGACCAGCATGCCTTAGCCAGGCGAGTCTCCAGTCTAAGTATCCAGGTTTTTAGCGTCTAACTTCTAGCTGCCGACAACAGGCCAATACACCTTACTCAGGCAGACCTCCAGTATCCAGTTCCCAGTCTTTGGCAACATGCCACTACACCTCATAAGTTGATCAACAACAACCACACGAACAAATCCAGACACCTTACAGACTAGCACGCCTCGAAGGCCAGTCTACAACAGCTCCAGACCAACATACCCCCAATGGTCGGTCTACCACGCTCCGACCATCACACCCAATGGTCAGCTAGCAACAATGCCTTCGACAGCACCTCAGTGATCAGTTGATCGTGGCTCCCAGTCAATATACCTCAGCAATCAGCCGAGTGGACTTCCTAGTCGATACACCTCGATGGTCAATCAGCACACTAACAGGTACTATTCACCACACTATGGTGATTATGTGTCTAACATCATTTGTGGTCATTATGCTTTTTAAAAGGTCAGACGACCTTGACTTCGGCTATTCTACCACGACGGTTAGCCGGTGACATCAAAATTTGGCCATACCTCGCGAGGATCGGCCGAATGCGATTCCAAGCCAACACCCCTCGCTGGGGGCAAATCCAGCAACCTCAGACAGTGACGCCTCACCGAGGCAGGTCTCCAGCAACTTCAGACCAAGATGCCTCACCAAGGCAGGTCTCCAGCAACTCCAGACCAAGACGCCTTACCGAGGCAGGTCTCCAGCAACTTCAGACCAAGATGCCTCGCCGAGGCAGGTCTCCAGCGACTCTAGACCAAGACGCCTCACCGAGGCAGGTCTCCAGCAACTTCTGCCTCGCCAAGGCAGGTCTCCAGCGACTCTAGACCAAGACGCCTCGCCGGGGCAGGTCTCCAGCAACTTCAGACCAAGATGCCTCGCCGAGGCAGGTCTTTAGCGACTCCAGACCAAGACGCCTCGCCGAGGCAGGTCTCTAACAACTCCAGACCAAGACGCCTCGTCGAGGCAGGTCTCCAGCGACTTCAAACCAAGACGCCTCACCAAGGCAGTTCTTCAACAACGTCAGACCAAGACGCCTCGCCGAGGCAGGTCTCCAGTAACCTCAGACCAAGACGCCTCGCCGAGGCAGGTCTCCAGCAACTCCAGACCAAGATGCCTCGCCGAGATAGGTCTCCAACGACTTCAGACCGAGATGCCTCGCCCAGGCAGGTTTTCAACAACTCTAGACCAAAATGCCTCGCCGAGGCGGGTCTACAGCAACCCTAGGCTGGCATGTTTCCCTGAGATAGGCCCTCAACAACACCGGGTCAACGGCCCTTGTCAAGGCCGACCCCCAGCAACACCAGGTCAACATGTCTCGCCGAATCTTACCTCCAACAGCATCAGACCAACACACCTACGACACCGACTATCTTCGACAGCTTCGCCCCAGTCGTCGGATCACCCTACTTCTTGGGTGTGGTCCCCATGACTGCTCCGCAGCTGCCCACTTCTCAGCTAAACATCATCCATCCCCCTCTTTCTCCGGCCTTTCTTGATTCCCTGACACCACCAGCCAACTAGCTGGCCCCTACCACTTCGGCCGTGCAATGGCGGCCCTGGCAGGAGCTGGAATCTCTCAACTTCGAAGCCCTATTATAATCTAAGTTCCCCCTATGACCCCTGACCCACCAGCTATAATCCCAGTCACATCCAGCCATGACTAAGTGGCCTCCAGCACTATAACTTGACGATTTACGAGGGCCCTACAACACAACTTCAGCTACAATGCCTCAGAGGTGTGACCAGCCCGTCCCATAGGACGGTCGACACCAAGCTCGGCTAATCCGCCCCCATGGGCGGTCAACGAACAATGCCGGCACCTCACAAAAAAAAGTCAACCACCACAGTAGTGGTAGGCTGCTAGCGACCGACCACAGGCTTCACCACAAGGCCTCGGTCAGCGCGGCGATCATCTCGTCGCCAACCAGCAATCCCAGAAGCTGGGGATAGGTGGCTCTCCAATTCCCAAGACAGGGAAGTCTCGAACCCCCTTATGCAGCATCGTCGGCTATGGTCACGGTCAAAGGGGAACATGCTAAGTGTAGACACGCCATTCTTGACGTCTCCTGAGAAAGTCTCATATTACTATATAACGCCCCGCAACGGCTTACGCATTTTGAATCACTCGAGTGGTTCCTTTTCTCGGGTCTTCTTCTACCTTTTTCGGCATCCGGAATCGTCTCGTCACGGCATTCGGACAGCATCAACACCAGTCAGACGTATCAAGAGGTTCCGGAACCAAGATGTTGACTGCCGGGCGGCCGCTGAGTAGGACCCGGGTGGGTCTTAATGGGGGCGTCCAGGCCCCTGGACGCCCCCATATTTTTGATTTTATTTATTTCTTTTCTCAGGGCCTTAAACTAACTAAAAAATATATATATTAATGGAGGCGTCCAGGCCTCTGGACGCCTCCATAAAAATAATAATAAAAAAATGTTTGTAAAAAAGCCAGTTGGCATAAAAACACAAAAAAATAATAAATAAAAAATATATATTTGGAGGCGTCCAGGCCCCTGGACGCCTCCATAAAAATAATTATAAAAAATCAAAATGCCAACCTTGGCACAAAAGACAAATAAAAAATAATAAAATAATATATTTATGGAGGCGTCCAGGCCCCTGGACGCCTCCATCAAAACCCTCACGGGCGCCGGCCACCGAACGACGGTTTGTCGCGTGTGAAAAAATCTAAATTTTAGAGATGTCCAGTCAGCTGGACGCGCCCATTTCTGAATCACGAGGCGCCGCTCAAAAAACCACGCGTTGTGCCAAACCGCGTGCGGCCGTCGTCGGTTTTCGGTGGACCTGTTTGAGGCGTCCGGTACCCTGGACGCCTCCACAAAAATATTCCAAAAAAATCAATAAAAATAGAATAAAATATTATTTCGGCCCTGATGGAGGTGTCCAGGGTCCTGGACGCCTCCACCCTCCGGAGCTCTATAAATAGAGCCCCACCCCCTCAGTTCTGGGGGAGCTTCGAAGTGATCCGATAGGCTGCCGGAGCCCAGAGACTACGGAGTCATTTTCTAACCCGTGGGTTCTTTTGTAGGTGGAGGTTCTGCCGGCTTCTCGGGTGCTCACGCTCGCGAGAGGAGGGTCGTCTTCATCCACCGCGCTTCCACGTCGTTCCCACGCTGCCGGAGCTCCGCCGGATTTCACCCTCGGCTCATCCAATAAGCCTTTTCTTCCCCTTTTTTCTTCGTAGTTCTTTTGCATTCATCATCTCGCATCCTCTATCCCCCTTCATAAGGGCGCCTCTTCTTTTATACTTCTTGCATCCATCATCTCATTTTCCTCCTACTCGAGTCCGAGAGGGGTTTAAAAGATAACACCAACCAGGTGTGTGTCTTGCCATCATTTCGTTAATTTTATCGCAAGGATTTGAATACTACACCTCCATCTTTCTAATCCACTTGTCATTTGTTTGTCGTTGTTTTGCAAGGGTAGCCGAGGAAAGCCCTCTCCGTCGGCCGGCCGGAGGGAGAGGAAGAAGCAACCCGCCATCTCCCGCTCTTGAGGTAGGTGCGATCACTTTCTTATTTTGGGGTCTTTCGGCCCCTGGCGATCACATCTTATTTTCGAGGCTGCGGCGAGTCACTTCCCCAATGGCCGTTTAAATTTTCGTTCTTATATTCTCTTTATACTCTGTTATATTTTGCTCATATTCTCGAGGCCGCGGCGAGTCACTTCCCCAATGGCCGTTTAAATTCCCGTTTTTATATGTTATATTCTTATCTATTCGTGTTCTCGAGGCCGCGGCGAGTCACTTCCCCAATGTTCGTTTAAATTCACGTTCTTATACGTTATATTCTTATCTGTTTGTGTTCTCGAGGCCGCGGTGAGTCACTTCCCCAATGGCCGTTTAAATTCCCGCTCTTTGTATTCTCTCTATATTCTGTCATCTTATTATCTGCTCATATTCTCGAGGCCGCGGCGAGTCACTTCCCCAATGGCCGTTTCAATTCTTGTTATTTAATTTTTGCACCATTCCCGTCCCCCCGAGGCCGCGGCGAGTCACTTCCCGCTATGGCCGTTTAAACCCCATATTTTGCTATATCACACTTGTCCCGCTCGCCCCGCCGGAGCAATCTCCCGTGGTGGCCCCTTCTCTCTCTTCTCTTATTTCTGTGTTGCAGCAAACAAACACCAAAAGAAAGAAAAGAGGAGCCCGCGCGCGCTCCGCGTCCTCTCCGCTCTTCCCCGAACCGCGTGACGTCGCTCACAGATTGGCGATCACGGTGGGACTTCTACTGCTTCCTTTCGGCTACCCTTGCAAGTTCGGCACCATCCGTGCCTCTCCACCTTCGCGCCCGCGCGCGCCCCCGTTGTGCTCACGGCAGCACCGTCAGTTTTGATTGGTTCTTTGTTTATTATATGTCTGTTATTTCTGTTGTTTTCCCACTCCATATATCTGTCAGCATTCCATTGCATACATCCATTCCTCTTTTCTATCTTTTTTTTCATTTTTTGAGGATCACCCTTTCCCGGTGAAGGAAGGACTCTCCGTTTGGGAATTCCTCTCAACGGACTAGAATCTCCTACACTGGGACCTCCGTAAGTCCCCGACATCGAAGAATCTCCTCTTCGTTCACTGGGCTGGTTGTACCATTGAAGTTCCCCGGAGTTAGTCATTTCATTCGTGGTGAGACGAGAGACCCTAGCTGACACGGCGGTGAAACAAAAACAAACTAGGGTCCCCATTTTGTGTGAACTTCGGATCTCGCTAAAAATACAAAAAAAAATCATCAAAATCAAAACACAAAAAGGGCGTAAAGGCATCCACTTGTTTGATAATCTCTGCTACCTACTTGCTAGTGTATGTTTTTGCGTTCTGGGAAAACTGTGAGCATGTCTCACGAGTCTTCTGAGGAAAACCACCCTAGTCGTGGTTTGACAGCCGACCCGCGAGTCTATGCTATGGACTCGGGTCCTTCTCATGACCCCTCACATGAGGTGCAGGTTATTGCCGGGGACACGTCCCCTACCACAGGATATCACTTCCTTACTGGGCGTCCTCGCCAACACGGAGCTTACCTCTGAACAGCTCCGGGCCTTCCAGGCCATTCTAAAGGGAAATCTGTTTCCCCCACGCCCCAGGAGTCAACTCCGGCCATCGCACCTCTCCAAGAGTCCGTGCAGGCCATTCCATCTCCTCATTGGCGCAAGCCATCCAGTCTCCCTCGCTTCAAGGACAAGCGAGCCAACAACCACCCTCATTCCAGTTCCCATCACAATCTCAAACTCCCGTTGTTCCCCAGACACCGCTTCAGCCAGGGCCAACTGTCGGCAGTCCGACAGCTCCCTCTCATTCTGGGTTCCCCCCTCAAGTCTCCGGGAGACAGTTTCTCCCCCAGTGGCAAGTGCCACCTTCACCCCCAGAGGAGCTCGCCCAATCGCTCCTCAATAGGTTCAACCGCATGGACGAGCAGTTTCAAAATCTGAGAAGGATGGTGGACGTGAAAGCCACCCCGGAGGTTGCTTTGCCAATCCTTCCCGTCATTCATCTTCCTCCCTCCGAAATGCCCACGTACCGCAGATACAATGGTACCAGCAACCCCTTCATTCATCTCAAGGATTTCATGTATGAGTCCTCTTACTGGCAAAACGATCAGAGGTCCCTGGCATACCTCTTTCGGAGATCATTGGATGGTCCCGCGCTTGAGTGGTTCTATTCTCTGGAGCCCCGCGAGGCCGAGAATTTTGAAATAGTCCAGAGAAGGTTCTTGCAGAAATATAGGGATAGGGTCGGTCCCTCACTCTCCATTACCGACCTAGTGGCCGAAAAGATGAAACCCGACGAGGATTTTGTCCGATATGCTGATAGATGGAGGTCTCTGGCGGAAAGAATAAGGGATACCCTCTCCGAGCCCGAACAAGTGAAGATGATTGTGTCTAATGCAACCCCACAGTTCAGACATGTCCTGGCCATGAATAAACTTACTACAATGGAGGAACTCTATGAAAGGGCCCGATACATCCAAACCCAGCTAAAAGACTCCCCCATCATGAACATGTTTGAGTCGCCGAAGCCCAAAGTGGTCAGAAAGACAGGCGCTGGTGTCCCGGGCGGAGCCACAGAAGGGGTCGTGACAAATGAGCAAGTCAGTGCGGTCAACAATGCCAACTATGCGGTCAACCCAAGGCCTCCACAAATGCCCCGACTTCCCCTTCAACCAGGTCCTTTCCCTCTTCGTCCTCCACCCCAAAATAATCCACCCCAGGATAATATGCCTCCATTGCGCCAACCCCAGCAACAACAACCACAACCTCAGCAACAACAACCACCGCTTCAGTACAACCAAGTTCCACCCCCGGGGAACTATGGTCCCCAACAGCAACAAAGGAGGCCGCTCGGTCCCAAGAGAGCCTACTATCCACCATTGCCGGAAACCTTAGCAGACATTTTTAATGCCCTCATGGCATCAAACCAACTCGCCCTACCCAGAGAAAGGCCCGCGTGGCCCCCCAATGTTGATACCTCCAAATACTGTGTCTACCACAGGCAGCCGGGACACACAGTGGATTACTGCTTCCATTTCAAAGATTACATCCATGATATGAATGATGAACATCAAATAGATTGGGATGAGATGAGACGATACGTCGCGGCTCTCAAGGCTGGGAGACCTCCTCAGAGGCCACATCAGCAGTTACAATAGCAACAACAGCAGCAACCACAACAACAACAATAGCCTCAGCAGGCCCCACAACAACAGCCCGACATGGGAATAATCCAGAATCCATTACCGGAGCACCAACAGCCCAATCATCAGGTTAACCCCATCTCCTCCTTCCCGAAAGTCGGGAGAGAGCAGATGTGGCACCAGGAAAGTACCTCCATTCTTTCTACCTCCAACCCTATCGTCATGCAACCCCCTCACCTTGCCCGGGTAGCACCTCTCTCTCATCAACCCGCGTCAGTATCACCATCACCATTTCCACTACCATTACGCCCTCTCATCCGCACCCCGACCTCCTATCAACCGACACTCTCCACTACGCCTTCACACCCTCTCACCTTCTCTCACTCCCCCACTTTACCATCCACCTCTACCACATTTACCCCTACGCCTTCTAAACCCCTTATCATCCGTCAACCATACATAACCCCGTCTTTCTCCACCACATCACCACTAATGCCTTCAAAACCACTCATCACCCACCATCCACCTCAAAACCATTACCCGTTTCAAACCTTACCCACTTCCACTTTGCCTCCGCCTCCACCTTCCAGACCCCTTATCCTTCATAATCCGCGCGATATCCCCTCTACCTCCACCATGCCTCCACCTAACAAACCCCTCATCAGAATCCCTGCTCCCGTCATCACCCCTGCTTCATCAACCATTCCTCCACTACTACCCCTCAAACCCCTGTTAAAACCCACTGCTACCCCCACAGAGGTACAAAAGCCGCAGGCAATGGTGCTCCGGAGTGGAAGGATTTTCCACAGGGTTTTCCCCCACAACAGTCAGAATCCTGAGCTATCTCAGCCAGAGAAGGATGATGCAGAACAACCAGAAAGAGCTATCCCTGGAACACAGTATGATCTATTGAAACACTTGGACAAGACACCTGCTCGGATCTCCATCCTGGAGCTACTTCAAAGATCCACATCCCACCAGGCAGCCTTAATGGAGTACCTTCAAAAGGTCATGGTTAATGAAGACCTCCCGTGGAGAAAGATTTCGACCGTCCTGACCCCAACAGACACACAACCGGCCATCATGTTCCACAACTACGAGCTCGCTCCCAAGGAAGCTCGAAATATGCATTGTGCATTTCAATAAAAATTAATGGGGTATCCATAAACCCGTGTCTTGTGGACACGGGTGCGTCCATAAATGTGATCTCCATGTGCACTCTTCAGTTGTGTGGGATCGACGAGGAACAAATAAGACCTTCCTCGATCACGGTCACGGCCTATGACAATAGCAAAAGGCCGCCGCAGGGGATGATTATCCTGAAGGCAGAACTAGGCCCCATGTCAATTCCCACGGAATTCCATGTCCTCGACATGGACCCCACATTTAAGGCTATACTGGGTCGCCCTTACATCGAAGCCATGGACGCTGTGCCTTCCACCAACCATCAGTGCCTGAAGTTTCCTTACAATGGGAGAATTATTAAAGTGGTCAGTACACCTGTCCTTCACGCAGTGGATGCTATCAACACCTCTCTGCCTTCTGTTTGGCCGTCTCATCGGCCCATATTATCACTGCTGGACGTGCGTGATCCATCTCACATTCCACTAGCACCAAAGGAGCCGGTCAGGGCAACCGCAACATCATGTCTCCCTTTTCACTCCAAAGGTTGGGAGATTATGAGGAACATCGGCTATCAACAGGGAAAAGGTCTGGGCGCACAGTTACAGGGTATGCTCAAGCCGCCAAAAGAAATTAGGCCGAACCGTAGGTTTGGCCTAGGCTTCAAAGGACCGTTCAAGGCGGATTGGGAGCCCCTCACATGGACTCTATCAAACCACTTCAGCAGAGGACCCGTTGTTCAGATGGGAGATTACCCACGGGAAGCATATGGGGGATCACATGCTGTATATTTGGCTGAAAAATGTCCGAGGATCACCAAAAGAGGCAAGATCAAGGATCCGGAATGCGAGTGGGACAAATGGTTCGACATACGGGACATTTCCGTTGCACTGGAAAGGATGTTCTCGTCTCCGCAGCTTGAAGGACCACCATTGATCTCCGAAATACCAGAGAATATTACCACTCTTGCCAAGGTTCCAAACTATCCTCGTCCTCGCCAGAAGGACCCTGTCATCGACGGATCTTCATCCGTCCTCAGCATTGCCGTTGACGGCTCATTAGCCGCCATCTTCTCCATCCACTCGTCTCAGCCTTTGCTGATATCTTCTTCCTGGGCCAGACAATTGTCTGATGATCTTCCCGGTCCCCTTCTTTGCTTACATACCTACGCGGGCTTTTCAACCCGCGCCAGGTCTTCAACCATGATCTGCTCTATGAGCCTCACAATCCTCTAGCCATAACCACTTTCCTCTCTCCTCCAATCTCTTCCCACTGCTTTGTCATTAAAAATGAAAACGAAAAAAAAACGTCAATTTTCAAACTCCCCAACAACACATCTTCGTTGAGGAAACCTCCTACATCTCCCACGGGTGCGTACCGCCTTGCGGACCACCCGTCCAAGGTCCGATGAGCGACCTTTTCTACCCCTCCTCTGAGGGGTCTTCTCCTGTACATTCTACACCGTCCTCTTCATCTTCATCTTCTTCTGTAAATATTGTCAGTCAATCTAGGAATGATAGGCCGAGGGTAGTACCTAGGAAGAAGTCCAAGGGGAGGCAGATCTCTCGTCGATTCCTTCTGGATTTGGCCGCCAGGTGTCAGGCCCTTCTTGTCATTCCCCAGTTGTTAGAAAATCCCATCCAGCTACCCGAAATAGAATGCGAGGGCGACTGTGCACCTGATGAAGGGTATGGAGTCTACGAGATCACGGATGAAGAATGCCCCACTGAAGATGAGGGTGAAGAATATGAGGATGCGGCGGGCGCATACGCTAGTGGAATGAGGAGATTCGACGAGCCGTCAACCGCCGTAGAAGAATCCACCAAAGAAGTCAACTTGGGAACTGAGGAAGATCCCAGGATCATCCTCATAAGTGACAACCTACCACCCTCTGAAGAAGAGGCATTAATTGAGGTTCTCAAGGAATATAAGGACACGTTTGCATGGAGCTACGAGGATATGCCGGGTCTGGATTCAACCTTGGTCGAACACCGTTTAACCCTAAAACCAGGGTCCATCTCGGTAAAACAAAGGTTAAGGCGTTTCCACCCTCAGATGGCTTTGAAAATGAAGGAAGAGGTCGATAAGCTCCACAAAGCCAGGTTCATTAGAGTCGTCCTTTATCCTCAATGGGTGGCGAATATTGTCCCGGTCATGAAAAAGATGGGAAAGTCAGGATTTGCATCGACTTCCGGGACCTTAACCGCGCGTGTCCAAAGGATGATTTTCCCTTACCTCACATTGATGTACTGATTGATAACACGGCAGGCTACGAAACCCTCTCTTTCATGGATGGATTTTCAGGATACAATCAAATTCGTTTGGCAGAAGAGGATCAGGAAAAGACGTCATTCACTACCCCTTGGGGAACATATTGTTACGTGGTCATGCCGTTTGGGTTAAAGAATGCTGGAGCTACTTATCAAAGAGCGCTGATGGCCATATTTCATGACATGATGCACATATATCTGGAAGTGTATGTGGATGACTTATTGGTGAAATCAAGGACCAGGATGGAACATCCAGAAGTTTTGGCTAAGGTCTTGCAAAGGTCAAGAGAGTTCCAATTGAAAATGAACCCGAAAAAGTGTGTGTTTGGTGTGTCGTCGGGTAAATTGCTGGGGTTCATTGTGAGTAAAAGAGGGATCGAGATAGATCCCGACAAAGCTAAGGCCATCAGGGATATGCCGCCTCCCAAGAATTTGAGGGAAGTCCGAGGTTTAATCGGGAGGTTGCAGTTTATTCGTCGGTTTGTGTCTCAACATTCACAAAGGTGTAGACCTCTCTACGAGTTGACCAAGCCAGGAGTAGAATTCCACTGGAATTCTAAATGTCAGAAAGCTTTTGAAGGGTTGAAGGAATATCTGGCTAGTCCACCCGTTCTCATTCCACCCAAACCAGAAAAACCTCTGATCCTTTACGTCTCAGTCTTGGATGACTCCGTGGGAGCCGTCCTCGCACAAGCTGATGAAGAAGGCAAGGAACGGGCAACCTATTACTTGTCCAAACTTCTCAATCCCTGTGAGCAGAAGTACACCGGCATGGAGAAAACCTGTGCTGCCCTCGTTTGGGTAGTGCAGAAATTGAAGCACTACTTCTTGGCTCACGAAGTCCACTTGATTGCTCGAATGAATCCTATCAAATTCCTTCTGGAGAAATCCGTCCTTACGGATAGGCTAGCACGCTGGCAAAGTTTTCTCTCTCAGTTCGACATCACCTACATCCAGCAAAAGGTGATTAAAGGCTATGCCATAGCCGAGCATCTCGCTCACCATCCTCTCCCAAGTTCGATCCCGTCCAATCAGAGTTTCCAGATGAGGAACTAATGTCCATCAACCAATCAGATGAGCCAATGTGGACGCTATATTTTGATGGAGCTCTGAATTCTCAAGGGAGAGGAATCGGCATCGCCCTCCTGTCGCCTGAAGGTCTCACATTCCCATTGGCATACCAGCTCAAATTCCCAGTTACCAATAATATAGCCGAATATGAAGCTCTTCTAGCTGGCCTAGAACTCGCCCATTCTTTTCGTATCACTGAGTTGCGAGTCGTAGGTGATAGTCAACTCATCCTTCGCCAGGTGCTCACTAAGTATCGCACTCGCGATCCCAAACTCAAGCCATACCAAGAACTCACTGCTGCCTTTGCCAAACTGTTCGCCAAACTGATCTTTGTTCATGTCCCTCGTCATCAGAATATTCTCGCCGATGCCCTCGCCTCGTTGGCATCATCCATAAGGTTCCCTCTAGGAAGATGGTTTAAGTCCATTTCCATCTACAAACTTCACGCCCCTGCAATCGATGATGCTTCCTACGTAAACATCAAAGACAGGATAGCAAGGAAGATCCTGCAGGAAGATATCCTTGAAAGAGGGAAATCATGTTGGCAGAGGTCGAAGAAGAACTGGCTGATGAAGAGAAACCATGGTTCTATGAAATTGTCAAATACTGCCAAGATCAGTCTTATCCTGAAGGGGCCACCACAGAGGACAAGAAAGTCATAAGAAGGGTGGCTCAGAAATACACATTGGTTGGAGGTCTACTCTATAGGAGGAGCCTTACTGGTATTCTGTTAAGATGTCTTGGTGACGATGAGGTTTGGAAATGTGTAGAGAGACGCACTCGGGTGTGTGCGGTGGCCACGTGAATAGTCAGATGCTCGCCAAGAAGATCATTCGGCAAGGCTTTTACTGGCCCACTATGGAAGAGGATTGTGCTGTCTATGTCCGTAGGTGTGTCAAGTGTCAACTTCACGCCGATAAAATCCATTCACCATCTTCCTCACTTCATCCAATATCCTCCCCATGGCCTTTCTCCATGTGGGCATTCGACATCATTGGTCCCCTAGGTGATCCCAATTCCCTCACCAAGCAGAAATCTTTCATCCTTACTGCGACGGAATATTTCACCAAATGGGCCGAAGCCGAAGCTTACGCGGAAATCAAGGCGTCAACAGTCTGCAAGTTCATCATGAAGAACATTCTCGCCAGATTCGGCATCCCAAGCACGATCGTCACCGACAATGGGCCACAATTCATTTCTCAGGACCTACAGGACCTCTGCAAAAGGTACGCAATTGCATTGCATCATTCATCGCCATATTACCCACAAGGTAACGGCCAAGCGGAGGCCACCAATAAAACATTGCTCAAAATCATCAAAAAAACCTGCGAGTCTAGTAAGTTTTCAGACTGGCCAGAAAAGCTTATCGAAGCCCTATGGGCCTATCGCACTTCAATCCGTACCCCCACCGGGCAGACTCCATTTGCCCTTACTTATGGTATGGAAGCGGTAGTCCCGTACGAGACTCTGATCCCTTCTCTCAGGGTACAATTGGACGAGGACTTTCCCCTCGACGATCGTCGTAATTCACTCCTCGCCCAGTTGGAACTCTTGGATGAGAAGCGACTGGCCGCTGCCGAACACGCGCGTGTGTATCAAAATAGACTCGCTCGCTTTTACCAAAAGAAAGTCGTTGAGAGAAAATTCAAAGTCGGTGAGATGGTCGTAAAAAGAATTTTTGTCAAACCTGGAGGGCCGCGTTCTAAGCTCCAACCCAATTGGGAAGGACCATTTGTAATTCAAGCCGTGTACCCTGGCAACGCCTACAAGCTAGTCAACGCCGAAGGGACCGAGTTATCCCACCCCTGGAATGGGCTTTATCTTAAGAAATACTACCCTTAGCACAAAACAAAAAAAAATGATGAAAAGATAAAAAACATCAAAAACAAAGAAATATTGAAAACCACTAAAAATATGGAAAATTCAAAATGCCGATGCCTGGCAGTCACCATGTAGTTAAGTCCCTGCATCTAACCTTCATGTTAGGATAGGGCCCATTAAGGCTTGGTAGGCACTGGGTCTTGGTTTGCCAGAACCGTGGAGATCCCTGTCCGGCCACGTCGGCCTATGCTCGCTCGAAGGAAGCTAACATGTGTTCACTTATGTATTTATTCAAAAAAGTTGGCAGCATCACCTACGGTAGGGCCACACCTAGAAGATCTCCGGAAGCTGTAATCTTTATTCTTTTCTCTTCGACCAAATGAGACAGTCGGCGCCCTTAAAACGCTGAGCATGAGAAACCGAAACTCAAACCCCAAGGCAAGAGTAGGATCCATTTCCTCGAGCATCGATCAGTGCACGAGAAGAGGGCAGTGTCCCCGCAGGCATACAAAAAGGGAGCCCACAAACGTCAAACGACTATATCTCCCTCACAAAAAGAAATACAAAGTCAAAATCAAGAGAAAAGCCTGGTCGTGACCGTGCCTGTTGCGATAAACGGAACCCCTCAAAGCAAAAGTCTGAATCCACAAAAGGGGCCGTGGAATGTAAATGCTCGAGATTTGGTCCGAAGCTGTCCGAAAGGAAAGAGTTAATGGGCCCTTATTCGCTCGCCGGGTTAACGGCTTTGCCGGTCCTCTCAGGAGGTTTATCCCCTACACTCTTCCTTCTCCCTCTAAAGATGAAGGTTCGATGGAGTTTCTGAAAGGTGAAAACTGCCCAGGGTCTGCGACCTTATTTTAATATACACATTTGGTTGCCTACTTTGAAAAGCAAAAGCTATCGCTGCGAAGGAGTCTCCGTGTTTCTGGCTGGTCAAGACCCCTGTTTACCACCTTGATGTCTTCTTGTTTAACCTCGGGCTTAGGCCAATGCAAGCGCGTCACCTATGGGTGCGACGGCGTCTGATTCCGGGTCAGCGTCGCGCGGTTGGTCGTTAGGGTTCCAGGGTGTTCCATCTTATACCATCTAGAGTTGTGAGGAAACAGACCCGGGTCGGGCAAATCATTTACCTCGAACACCTTTTGGGTGAATCCCTGTGGTCGGAAGCGACTGGGAGCCTAAGCATGGCATGACGGTATTGTCATCAGGGTAAGTCTTAGCCGGCGGGATCATCATTCGAGGGGTCTAGAGGCCCAAATCAACCTAGATGTGCACTTAGGATACCTGGGAGGTTAGTAAGAAACCCCTGTTCTCACGAAGGTCAGGTGCCATTTGGGTGCTTGCCGGGCGTTAGCAATAAAAAAAATCGAAATGATAAAAGCAAAAAAAAATGGAAAAGAGAAAATGCACATATTTGCAAACAAAAAAAATCTTTTTATGATAAAATAAAAAAATATCAAATATAAAAAAGAAAACAAATCAATTTTGCATGATTACATTTGCGTGCAGCATCTCACTTTTAATACCGCTTGCATTCGTGTGCTTGCCTGTCGCATTTATCATCACCGCATCTTTCCCTTGCCTTCGTTAAATAAAGGCTTGGCCCCTTGACCAGTTATCAAGGACAGTCACAGTGACCATTTGCTTATTGAGCAAGGGGCCAAGTCAGAACAGAAATTCTGATTTGTTTGTTTCAGTGATGTGTGCAGGGATTCAGGCAACAGAAGCATAGGTGAAAAACAAACAAACCGAACCTTGTATTTTATTCCAAAAACAAAAAAAATTACATCAAGTTCCGCCCTCTCTCTCTGCATCACTCGTCCCACTACTCTCCGGACAAAACACTCTCAAAGGTGCTACCCAACTACGAAAACGGTACTCCTACCGCTCTGTACTCCTCTTCCTATTCCCGCATCCCGGCGTTGATCTACGGAAGCAGTAGAGAAGCTACCAACACGAAAGCCACGCTCTCGTGCTCTTCGGTAGCGCTCCTCACCATCTCTCAGCCACTGTTCAGCAAGGCCAAGGCTGATTCGGAGTTCGAATAGTTGGGCCTCCATGGCCCTTCGTTCCTCCCTTTCAGTCAATCTGTTGGCTCTTTCTCTCTCTGCGTCTCTTTCTCTCTCTGCACGTTCTCTCTCACGGTCTTCCCTCTCCAACTGGAGAGTGATCCTCAGTTCCACAGCATCCCTAGAGGAGTCGTCATCAGGATGACGCCGCAGTTCCTCTCCAGTTCTGCTATCCTAGCCTCCTTCTGCGCAGCTTGGCCAAGCGCTTCTTCCGTCTCCTTTTCCTGCCGAGTGTACCATCTCAGATACACGATAAGGCATAAACAAGGAGAACTAACACTGAGACTCTTACCTGTATAGAGAGCATCCCTTCTGCCTCCGCAGCACGCTGCGTGGCGTGAGCAAGTTGCTCATGAAGCGAGTCAAGTTCTGAGGTGGGAATCCACAAGCTGGAAGAGGCACCACCTACTCCCATCGCTGGGGAAGCCGCGCCAATCTGGGCATGCTACGACCGCGTGAATTAGCAGCCAACATCAGGAATCTGAGGATTTAATTACGAACGCGCACTGTACACCTACCAAGGCGCTCGTAGCTCCGCGGGCATCGCCCAACTGTTGTTCCATCTCTGCCAAGCGAGTTCGTAAATTCGCTATCATGGCATCCCGGACATCCTGCAGCCATACGAGTCAGCATTTTCACCAGAAAACCAAAAAAGGAGAAAGAAGAAAAGAGAAAAAGGGGAAACCTACCTCCACAAGTCCCCGGGGTTGGAGCCGCTCTGCGTACTTTATCCTATATAGACGCAAGTAGTCTTCGCTATCCCGCGCCTGCGATTCTACAATCATGCCACCCCGTTGCCAATCTTCATACTGTTCGGGGAATCGCACGCGCCAGTCAATGCAGGTCGCCGGTCCTCGCGTCTTTCTCCCCACACGAGGTGGCGCCGCTGAATCCACCCATTCTTGAGCCAGTCCTAAAGTCCTCATAACTAATCGTAGCCGAAGCTGCTCGATTTCATTCAGGCAGTGCATCCACAGTTCCCGTCCGAACCGGGCACGACTTGCTAGAACCCACGGCTGGTCAGCATCGACCATGTCTGAGTAGGGTCTCCAGTTTACCATCGCTGCAGGGAACTCCTGTAGCTCCCGCCTTAGCACCATCAGTTGGTAGGTTAGGGGTGCCGCACTCATGATGGGTTCCCACCGCCTGGCTAGCGGCACCATCGCGGGTCGCCAATGCCGAGCTCTCCCCATAGGGAGGTAATAATAGCTCCACAGCTGCTCGGCGCAAGTCATCAGTACTTTGCAAAAACACAAAAAAAAATACAAAACAAGCAAAACCAAAAATACCTGGATGAATGGTGTGAAACCACTCACAGTCATCTCACGATCCGTTTCTTGGAATAGGCCTGCAAACAAGTGTGCCAGCATGGCGGCTCCCCAGGCATAATACCCTACTCTTTCAAGGTCTGACAGTAGCTCCAGGAAGCAACATTGGATACCGTCCCCTTTCGAGCTCAGTATCAATCTCCCTAAAAGGAAGAGGAGAAATCTCCTCAAATCTATGTTGCGTCTTTCCCAGTCACCGAAATCTGTGCAGTACACGGCACGGTATCCTATTTCTATCCTTTCCATGAACTCTTCTGAGGATTCATCGTCCCGCCGACGAGTGTCGGTGAGCCCTAATGCATCCATCAGGGACGCCCTAGCTACCGACCTATTTTTCCGACCATCCAGGTCCAAACCCAGTAACTTCTGGGCACCTTCTCTATAGTCCGCGTAAGTGACTCCGGTCACTGCCTCGCCCTCTACTTTCAGGCTTGTGATCCAGACCACATCCTCCAAGCTGGGCACCATGTGCCCCCAGGGCATCAGGAATGCCCGGCTCACTGGGTCCCATCTCTCACACAAGGCTTGGATCAGGACTAGGTCGAGCTGGATCGGCTCGATCCGAAGGAAGGTACCAAATCCCATCACGTCTAGCCTCGCCTTCTGAAAATCTGGGAGGCCCCTGTACGCTGCTACTACCAACTCCCATAAGATTTGTGATTTCATCACAACCTACACATACAAGGAATGGGGGTGAGGTTTGGTCAGAAGAAAGGAAGAAAGAATGAGAAAAGGGCAAGAAAACTTGGCTTACGAGTTGAGATTGGGCCCTTTCGCTGAAGTGCCCTTCAAGGTCTGAAAGCCTCCTGGAACTACTACCACTGGACCTGCTTCTCTTCGAGGAATGGGAAGATTCGCCCTCCATCCAACTCTCAGAATTTTGAACTCCTCCTCTCCCGTAAGAACTTGTGCTCCTCGAGTTAGCTCTCGATATACCTGGGAAGATAAAAGGGACAAGAATTTATAGAAATGGAAGGAGTGCGGGCCAAGATTGCCTCCATCACCTGTCAATGATAGCCCTCGCAATGAGGCACCTGCCAAGCGATCCCATGTGTCGCTTCACCGCTCGCACAGGGTGATTGACTGAACGAAGAATAGGACGAATAGCCCCTATGTTGTCTAGGGATACCCTATCATGATTTGGAGGACGTCCGCAAAATTTGACACAGCATTCGGGAAAAGAAACTAGGGCCGTCATTATTGACTTCGACGGCAGATTCCCGTGGAAAATGGTCACAACAAGATCCGATTCTCTGCTTGGGGCGGAGTCTCGACAGACCTATCACATGGGAACAGTGCAAAGGAGAAGAAGTGTAGGGAAGAAGGAACGCACAAAAGAACAAATAAACAGCAGAAAATCAAATCACTCCAGTCATAATTCTACATAAGCTGTCACAAACACTACAATCATAGAGAGGTGGCGGGTCTACTAGCTCGCCAATCCTCACCATCACTCATCTCTCTGGGCACTCTCCTCCTCTCCCCCGAGGTGAGGGTCCCTCAGAAGCCTCCGGGATCCCCTTGCAGTAGCACCTGCCTCGCCTCTGGGTGCCTGCTCCGCAGCAGTGACTCGCTGCTCCTCCCCTAGCGTGGCAAAGAAGCCACTGGCGGCAAAGCGACCGGACTGGCGAAGTCGCTCCCCGAACTCTCGCGCTCTCTCGTAGCGCGTCTCCATCCCTCCTAGCCTCTGCACGACGGCCTGAAGGCCCAGCTGGAGCTCCCTCACTTGGGCCTCCAAGGCCCTCCTCTCGGTCAGATCCCGCTGTCGCTCGGACCTTCTCTCGGCTTTCTCTCTCTCTGCCTCTCTCCTCATCATCTGCAGAAGAACCCTTAACTCCAGGATGTCTGGAGAAGGTCTCTCCTCACCGCGATGCCGCAGCTCTGCTACAGTCGCCACCCAGGCGTCACGCTCCTCTTCCGCCCGGGTCGCGCGGGCCACCGCACCGGCAAGTTGCTCCCGGAGGGAGGCAATCTCGAGAAAAGGGGCCGAGGAACTGGAAGATCCGCCAGCCACTCCCACCGTCGCTGTCTGTTGGGCACGCTGGAACAAAATAAACAACGGCCGTCAGTGAAACTCCAAAATCTGAAGTTAAAAGTGCGGCACATAACTTACCAGGAGTGACAACTCATGTTGAGCGACGGCCAGCTACCGCCTAGTCTCTGACAGTTGGGTGCGCGAGCCGCCGATGCCACACGTGTCCCCAGCTTGGGGAAGCCCTGCGTAGCTCTCTCTCTGCCGCCGCAGGAAGTCGGCACTGTCCTGCACCAGTATCCCCCCTTGTTGTCCAGGGAGACGTACGGGCCACTCCTCGAGCCTCGCCTTGCCGCGGCTCTCCCTCCTGATGCGGCTCGGCTCGTCCGCACTCGCCCACTCATCGGCCAGACCCAGGGTCCTTGCCATGTCCTGCACCAAGAAAGGGGCCCCGCATCAGTCAAAAGGAACGCGTCCCCTGTCTAGGACGCGTCCATCATTTGAGTGCAACACTCGCCGAACCCTTTCCCCCTCGCGCGGCTCGCTTCAAAACCCAAAATGAATTAAAAGAGGAAGAGATCGAAGCACCTACCAAACCGTGTTCACCTCCTCCCACGCCATCGGGCCCCTCAGGTCCCTTGGGGGCCCGGAGCGGCCCTTCCTCCTCCATGGACGCCGTTCCGTGCTCGGGCGCGTCCCTCCTTGGGCGAGGGGTCCCGCGTCCCTCTCCACCTTCACCGTGGTCAGGCCCACCGAACTCCATCGATCAAAAGAGGAGGAAGATGAGAAAGGGGGCAAGCGAGTTTCGGCAGAAGGCGGGCTCGTTTGCGGGTAAGGCACGGGAGAAGAAAGGCCACCCGACGCTTTAAATTTGAATTCAAGGATTAAGACGCGTCCTCGCGCCTGGACGCGCCCAAAAGGGGGAAAAGGAAACAAAATCCCCCCGTGCAAAGCGTAGTTCCCCGCTGTTCAGGGCAAGGTCTCGCGGAGCGTGCCTCAAAGGATAACTCAGTGCAAAAAAGAAAGTGTGGGAGAGAGGAAGGTACACACAACACAAAAAAGCCATTTCCATTTCATATAATAGCCGAAAGTACATCATACAGTGAGAAGGGTGACGTGTACAAGCAACTCTCTAACTCTCACCACCACCCTCCTGGTCATCTCTCTCCTCCCTCCTCTGCCGGGGATCCCTAGGGGGCCTCTGCGAACCCTGAGAAGCCGTGCTCGCCTCGCCCTGCAGTGGCACTCCAGCCTCGAAGGCGCGACGACGCTCCTCGGCCGAAGAGACCAGATAGCTGCCTATGGAAAAAGAACCAGACTGACGAAGTCGCGCCCCGCGTTCCTTCGCCCTCTGGTACCGCTCCTCGCTCTCCCGAAGCCTCCCCTCCGCCGTGCCGAGACTCAATCGGAGCTCCAGCAGCTGGGCCTCTAGAGCCCTCCTCTCGGTCTGATCCCGCTGTCGCTCCTCCCTCTCTCTCTCCCTATCCCTCTCCCTCTCTCTCTCCACGCTCTCCCTCTCTCTCTCCACGTTCTCCTTATCCCTCTCCCTCTCTTCTCTCTCCCTTATCGCCTCTCTCCTCTACAGCTCGAGGGCGATCCGCAGATCCAGCACGTCACGAGGGAGCTCCTCAACCTCCCGTCGACGCTCCTCCTCCAGCTCCGCAATCCGGGCGTCACGCTCTGCCACCCAGGCATCGCGCTCCTGCTCAGCACGAACAGCACGGGCCAGGGCCTCCCGAATCTCGACCACCTGTCAAAGCACGCATGCACCGTAAGACAACAGTGATAGAAGGAAAGCAGCTAGAAAAGGGTCGGGGCCAAGCAAACACTCACTCGAGCCTCGCGGTCACGCTCGGCCTCCTCAGCCCGAGCCACCGCGTGCGCCAGCTGCTCCTGGAGGGCAGAAACCTCCGAAGGAGGGCCCCGCGAACTGGAACCCGCTCCACCAGCCATCCCGGCTGCCGCTGTCTGGTGGGCCCGCTGAAACACGGGGCAAACGTCAGTCAAAGGCTAAGCATAAAAAATCCAGCTCACAAAAAAAATGCATTGCATAGACTCACCAGGATCTCCAACTCCTGTCGGATGGCCACCAACTGTTGCCTGGCGTCCGCCAACTGGGCCCGCATGTCGGCGATCATGGTATCACGAGCATCCTGCATTACACATAAGTTAGTATCCCATGCGTATACATATAGAAAGGTGGAGCAGTTTCATTTCACTTACCCCTGCCATACCACCCAAGGAGAGGCGGTCCCCGTACGTAGCTCGGTACCATCTCATGTAGTCTGTGCTGTCCTGTACGTGGGACACCACTGGGACCCCGCCCTGCTGCCAGTCCTGGTACTGTGCTGGGAAGCGCGTACGCCAGTCCACAATCTTCGCCTTCCCCTTGGTCTTCCGCCCAATGCGGGCCGGCGCATCTACGTCAACCCACTCCTGGCCTAGCCCCAACGTCCTCATGACCAGTCTAAGCCGCAGCGGCTCGATCTCGTTCAGACAATGGACCCACACGTCCCGCCTGAAATGAGGAAGACCCGCTACAACCCAAGGCTGGCCAGCATCGCCCATGCCCAGGTAGGGCCTCCACACCACCTGCATCACCATACATACATTATGTTAGTTACCATTCAGTCACATGCATAAACACAAAAAAAATCATACGCATCATACCATGGCCTCGGGATACTCGCTCAGCTCCCGACGAAGTGACGCCAGCTGGTAGCCGTGGGGTGCTGCAACCACGACCGGCCTCCACTGCCGCGCCAGAGGCACGGCCCTCCTGTTCCCATGCCTAGCCCTCCCCATCGGGAAATAGTAATAGCTCCACACCTGCATCCATCATACATCATTAGTACAATAATTGCATATTTAACTGTGGGAATGCATAAATAAAATGTTTACCTGGAGGAATGGTGCGAAGCCGCTGACTGTCGTCTCCTTCTCCGAAGTCTGGGAGAGATCAGCAATCAAATGGGCAAGCAGAGCCGCTCCCCACGCGTAGTGTCCCACTCTGTCCAGATCCGCCAAGATCCCGAGGAAACGACAGTGGATGCCATCCCCCTTCATCCCCAGCAGAAGGCGGCCCAGGAAGAAGAAAAGAAACCTCCGAAGGTCTAGATCCACCAGCTCCCTCTCGCTCGGATCCTGGGTGAAAGCTGCACGAGCATCCCCCTCCAGTCGAGCCAAGAACTCCGCTCCAATCTCGCTAACCCGCTGGCGTGGGTCGACGAATCCGAGCGCCTCCATGATCTCCACTCGGCCGACTACCCTGCTGTCTCTATCAGTCACGCTCGTCTCTAACCACAGCAGGTCCAGGGCACTCTCTCGGTAGTCGGGGTAGGTGACCCCGCTGACTGCCTCTCCGTCAACCCGTAGCCCGGTAATCCGAGCCACGTCCTCTAGTGTCGGCACCATGTGCCCCCAGGGCATCAAAAACGCCCGGCTCGGTGCGTGCCACCGCTCCCTCAGTGCCTGGATAAGAGGAAGGTCGAGCCGGAGGGGCTCGATCCTAAGGAAAGCTCCAAAGCCCATGGCATCCACATGCGCCCTCTGGAAGTCCGGCAGCCCGCGGTATGCTGCCACCACCAGGGACCAGCTGATCCGGCCCTTCATCACGCCCTGCACACCACAAAACCAACAAAGAACACATCAGCATCATGAACAGTAATAAACAATAACACTGTATATACTATTTATTCTTTTTATTTAATTTTTTAATATATATATATATATATATATTGTTTTTTGGAGGCGTCCAGGCCCCTGGACGCCTCCTTCCTATTTTCTTTATTTCTTTTTTCGAAAAAAATCCAAGAACCAAAAACAATATATATATATATAATATATATATTATTATGGAGGCGTCCTAGGCCTTGGACGCCTCCTTATTTTTTAATTTTATTTTTATTTTATTATTTACGTAAATAAATAAATAAACAAAAAGAAAAAGAAAAAGTGGAGGCGTCCAGGCCCCTGGACGCCTCCTTCTCTCACTACCCGGCCTTCTCTCACAGCCTCTCGCACGCCCGTTTTAGCCTATTGAACCACAGAGTGAGAATTCCGAAGTACTTACCGGGTCGTGATCATCCTCTCCCGCGTCACCAGCATCCGCAGCGGCCTCCGCGGCCAGAAGCGGCACCTCCATCTCCTCCTCCGCAGCAATCTCCTCTGCTACGGCCTCCTCAGCATCGTCTCTCAGTCTCCTCGGACGACGAGCCAGTCGTTTACGCTTGTCACCACCTCGGTTCGGGCCTCCTAACTCCATTGGGGGGAAGAATGGGTCTGTCTGGTTTGACCGGATCGTTTGAATGAACAGTAAGTGAGTAAGGGGGGGGGAGCCCCCCCTATATATAGATTGAGCTTTAATTGGGGGGTCCAGGCGCCTGGACGCCCCCACGTTTTTTTTTTAAAAAATTCAAAAAAAAAAAAACTTAGGGGCGTCCAGGCGCCTGGACGCCCCCAAAACAAAAAATCAAAAAATAAAAAAAATAAAAAATTAGGGGCGTCCAAGACCCTGGACGCCCCCAAAAAAACATTTATTGAAAAAAAAAATATAAAAAAATAGGGGCGTCCATGCCCCTGGACGCCCCCATAATAAAAAAAAATAATAAAAAATATAATAAAAAGAAAAAAGGGGTTAGAGAATGTATATAATCCAAAGCACAAAATAAAAATACAAAGAAAAAGAAAAATCACCAAAAAAAATAATAATTAAGGGGACAAGGGTCCGAAACATCCATGCCAGATTTTATTCCATCAGAAAAGCAGAGTGAACTACATCAGGGGTTTAGGCACCTTAGGCCTTAACTTCCCCAGTTCGGTCACATAAGCCCTCCACGGCTCGCATTCTTCCACCACATGCGCTAAGGCCTTTCCCGCAACACTTGTCTTCCAGGGAGCTTTAATGGCCTTCGCTTCCTTCGCGTCCGCTTCAGTACCCAACTCCCTCTTCTTCAAAGGAACAATGCCAGTCGGTGGCGGGAACGAATGGCGTGGGATGCCAATCTGGAGGCAGCACCGATGCGCGTTGTAAAGAACAAACTCGGTCGCGCCGATCAGTTGAAGATCAACTTCGGGAGAAGGCCTCATGAGGAGATCTAGCGAAAGCAAACATGCCGGTGCGCAAGTAAAAAAGCCTTGTGTCACGGTGCGGAAGTGAGACCGCCAGTCTTCACGTTTCTTCAGCCACGGAACGCGGTTCACTACAGTACCACCGAAGCCTAACACGTCGGCTATGTGATGAAGAGGGCTTTGTTGGAAGAGCTTCGAAGCGGTTGGCATTCCCTCGCAGTGGTCGAATTTGAAATGCAAATCCAGCCAGCAATTCAAGACAAGTGCACAACCAAATGGAGGCTTACCCATGCTCGAGGCAGTAAGACCGCTGTAAAGATAGGCGAGGACGACGAGTCCCACCCTCTTTCCACACCAGATCCCGCAGATAGCTCCCAGTTGGTCTTCCTCCACCATGTTGTCGGTATAAGGGAACAAGAGAGCACCCGCCAGACAAATGGTGAACCCCTTCATGATTCCCTCCAAATAGTCATCGTCTGGTGACCCTCTCAGGGCGTCCATGACCCACTCCGCGAGCTTTCGGAGATCGATCACCTTTTAAGTACGGACCTTTCGGGCTGCGTCGGGCGGCATGAAGCTTCCAAGGACACTTTCAGAAGTCCCCTGTGTCAGCATCCGCATAGCCTTCACCTTCCCGTCACTCTTAAATTTCTTCAATCCAAGCAGAAGCTCCACCTCCTCAAGGAGGATGGTCACCTCGAAGGTCGGGAAGATAAAAGTGTGGGTCTGGGGATGCCAGATCTCCACTAGTGCGCCCATAGCCGCCCAGTCCATACGAATCTTCTCGTAATGCTTGGCGTGAATAAGGAGCCCCTGCAGATGCCACTTTGAGAGTATGGCCCTCATGCCAATGGAGATATTGGAAGTTAGCTTTGAAAGCCATGGCAGTTTGGAAAACTTCCTCGGGCCTGAGAAGAGTGGATATGGCTGGAAGAGGAAAGAAAGAAGAAATGAAGGAAGTAAGAAGAAGGTTCACATAGAAAATTTGAAATGAATCAGCTTACCATATGCGACAAGATCGTCCCACTCAGATGACCCTCGAGGTCGGAGAGTCGCCTGATCTCGCTGCTAGGCCTGCTCCTCTTCATAACGCGGGAAGACTCTCCTTCCATCCTGAAATCTCTAGATTCTCCTCTACTTCCTCCTGAGCTTCCAAAACCCACCTTGGTGCATTTGAATGAACTAGCCTAAGGGGAGTTCTTATAGGAAGGGAAGGGTGCTACAGGACAGAACATGTCACATCAGTGGTCATTGTCAAGATTTTGGTCTGGATCTCCTTTATACTGTGGTGCGATTCTGCTACTTTCTGATGTTGCTAACCTTTGCTAGTCTGTGCAGGTTTTACTAACGGACGTCTTTGTCCTATCTCCTGTCCCACCTTTCATTGATTGGTCCCACCTTGTCATGCATCGTAGTATATGATACTTACGCTACTATAACATGTCAAGGACCTTGCGGCTCGAACGAATCTGGGATCTGAGTTCCCCTTCAACAAAAATGGTGATGATCCCGGAAGAATTTGGGTTGTACGGATAGGCCGTCAATTTGTGATAGAATGGGGACGACGGTTCCATTCAGTGAGTTGGTACGCGGATAAACGGGCCCCAGCCCAGTATCAGCTCACCGGGTCGGTATCCTGACCCGTTCTTCACAAGTTGACAATATTATCCTTAGCTATTTTCTATTTTAGTTTGTTTTAAATTTTTCTTTGAACCCAGCATGCATTCATATAGGACTTTGATTTATTGCGGAAGATCATTCAAGTGATTCGATTGTGAAAGCCGTTGTGCTCCAATTCCCACAAATATGAGATATTCCACTCCGAATGAAATACTGAGTTTCCTTGAGACAGCCCTACGCTGCTCTTCCAAAGGAGACCCTTGTTTGGACAGACCCTCAGATATTCCTTTACCTTTTTTGACCTACCTTGGCCGCAGCACTTCCACATTGGCTGGTAACCGCTCCCCAAAGGTGAAACCTCCGGTTTACGACCCAGGTACTTCCACACCGAGAAGTTGGTCTCCTTTTGTTTCGTGCCTGAGCGCACATCTCACCCTCCCTTATTTGATCTCCGTCCAAGCAATCGTCAATATTTGAAAGACCTTCTTCAAGGTCACCTCATTGAAACTCCAGGAAAGATTCCAAACAGTAACGTCAAAAGCGTGTCTCATCACACCTTGGCATCAACTTATCAGTCCGCTCTCACTTCACTCCACTCCACTTCGATACCATTCCACTACGTGTCGCTCCCTTGCAAAGCAGACGCCAAGGCAGGGCAGCTGTAGACACGCCATTCCTGACGTCTCCTGAGAAACTCTCATATTACTATACAACGCCCCGCAACGGCTTACGCATTTTGAATCACTCGAGTGCTTCCTTTTCTCGGGTCTTCTTCTGCCTTTTTCGGCATCCGGAATCGTCTCGTCACGGCATTCGGACGGCATCAACACCAGTCAGACGCATCAAGAGGTTCCGGAACCAAGATGTTGACTACCGAGCGGCCGCCGACTGAGGACCCGGGTGGGTCTTAATGGGGGCGTCCAGGCCCCTGGACGCCCCCATCTTTTTAATTTATTTTATTATTTTCTCAGGGCCCAAAAATAAATAAAAATATATATATTTTAATGGAGGCGTCCAGGCCCCTGGACGCCTCCATAAAAACTAATAATAATAAATAGTTATAAAATGCCACTTGGCATAAAAAAGACAAAAAATAATTAAAAATATATATATATTAATGGAGGCGTCCAGACCCCTGGACGCCTCCATAAAAACAAATAAAAAAATCAAAATGCCAGCCCTGGTATAAAAAACAAAAGAAAAATAAAAAATAATATAATTTTGGAGGCGTCCAGGCCCCTGGACGCCTCCATCAAAACCCTCACGGGCGCCGGCCACCGAACGACGGTTTGTCGTGTGTGAAAAAATCCAAAACATAGAGACGTCCGGTCAGCTGGACGTGCCCATTTCTGAATCACGAGGCGCCGCTCACAAAACCACGCGTTGTGCCAAACCGCGTGCGGCCGTCGTCGATTTTCGGTGGACCTGCTTGAGGCGTCCGGGACCCTGGACGCCTCCACAAAAGTATTCCAAAAAAATTAATAAAAATAGAATAAAATATTATTTCGGCCCTGATGGAGGTGTCTAGGGTCCTGGACGCCTCCACCCTCCGGAGCTCTATAAATAGAGCCCCACCCCCTCAGTTCTGGAGGAGCTCAGAAGTGATCCGATAGGCTGCCGGAGCCCAGAGGCTACGGAGTCATTTTCTAACCCGTGGGTTCTTTTGTAGGTGGAGGTTCTGCCGGCTTCTCGGGTGCTCACGCTCGTGAGAGGAAGGTCGTCTTCATCCACCGCGCTTCCACGTCGTCCCCACGCTGCCGGAGCTCCGCCGGATTTCACCCTCGGCTCATCCAATAAGCCTTTTCTTCCCCTTTTTCTTCGTAGTTCTTTTGCATTCATCATCTCGCATCCTCTATCCCCCTTCATAAGGGCGCCTCTTCTTTTATACTTCTTGCATCCATCATCTCATTTTCCTCCTACTCGAGTCCGAGAGGGGTTTAAAAGATAACACCAACCAGGTGTGTGTCTTGCCATCATTTCGTTATTTTTATCGCAAGGATTTGAATACTACACCTCCATCTTTCTAATCCACTTGTCATTTGTTTGTCGTTGTTTTGCAAGGGTAGCCGAGGAAAGCCCTCTCCGTCGGCCGGCCGGAGGGAGAGGAAGAAGCAACCCGTCATCTCCCGCTCTTGAGGTAGGCGCGATCACTTTCTTATTTTGGGGTCTTTCGGCCCCTAGCGATCACATCTTATTTTCGAGGCCGCGGCGAGTCACTTCCCCAATGGCCGTTTAAATTTCCGTTCTATATTCTCTTATACTCTGTTATATTCTGCTCATATTATCGAGGCCGCGGCGAGTCACTTCCCCAATGGCTGTTTAAATTTCCATTTTTATATGTTATATTCTTATCTATTCGTGTTCTCGAGGCCGCGGCGAGTCACTTCCCCAATGGCCGTTTAAATTCACGTTCTTATACGTTATATTCTTATCTGTTTGTGTTCTCGAGGCCGCGGCGAGTCACTTCCCCAATGGCCGTTTAAATTCCCGCTCTTTGTATTCTCTCTATATTCTGTCATCTTATTATCTGCTTATATTCTCAAGGCCGCGGCGAGTCACTTCCCCAATGGCCGTTTCAATTCTTGTTATTTAATTTTTGCACCATTCCCGTCCCCTTGAGGCCGCGGCGAGTCACTTCCCGCTATGGCCGTTTAAACCCCATATTTTGCTATATCATACTTGTCCCGCTCGCCCCGCCGGAGCAATCTCCCGTGGTGGCCCCTTCTCTCTCTTCTCTTATTTCTGTGTTGCAGCAAACAAACACCAAAACAAAAGAAAAGAGGAGCCCGCGCGCGCTCCGCGTCCTCTCCGCTCTTCCCCGAACCGCGTGACGTCGCTCACAACCCAGCTGACAGATAGGCTAATGACAATGGTAAAAGGCAAGTGTGTGAGCATGGATAATTCTGATAGGTTGGTGAATGCTGAACAAGAAATTGAGAGTCTAAAAATCATCAACCTAATGTTGAGTGGAAATGTCAATTGCTGTGAAGAGAAGATAGCTAATTATGAGCTCACTATCACATCCCTTCAACAAGAAGTTGATGATCTTTATAAGTCTCTATCTGAAGCTGACAATGAAATTAAATTAAGACAGGAAGTTGAAAAACTCAAAAGTCTGAATGATGCCTTGCATCAACAAGTCATTTCATGTGAAACAGATCTGTCCAAATATGAAGCCAATATTTGTGGCTTAAATTCTGAAATTCAAGATTTGAAAAACTCCTTGTCAAAATTTGTCAAAGGAAAGGACAATATGAATAAGATTCTTGAAAATAATGTTAGCGTTCAGAGAGAGGGACTGGGTTACAGTCCGACAAACAAAAGGAGTAATGGGAATAAAACGTCTACTATTTTTGTCAAATCTTCTAATCAGAACACAACCTCTGCTCCTTCTGTTTTTCAATTTATTGCTCAAAAGTCCACTGTCAATTCCAAATCTGCAGAACAAATTCAAAAACTGAAAAAGAATGAAAATTCACAGAAAAGGGACAAAGACACTCCTGTTGCTATAAAGAATGCTGCACACAATTCACATGATCTCTCACACACTCATATTAAAAAGGGGTCATGTTATTATTGTGGGAAAGGAGGTCACATAATGGAAGATTGCAGATTAATGTTAAAGGATGAGCATGCTAGTGGAACATTACATTCTAGAAATTTTTCTGATAGAAACCATGCTACTAGGAAGCCTGATGCTTCATGTTATTATTGTGGTAAGTATGGTCATCTCATGAATGCATGCTTTATCATGAAAGAAGACAATAAACTGCATGCCAGGTCCTCCATGAATATTCATGGTCCTTATGGAAGTAAACACAAGACTAGTCAGCACATTGTGTGCTCTAACTGCAATAAGCCTGGGCATAAGGCTGATGAGTGCTGGTTTGGATCCACCTGGGGTAAAAATGGCTTTCATAGAAGAAATTCTTTTGCTTGCTCTTATTGTGGGAAAAATGGCCATACAGTCAAGGACTGTTGGCATGTTCAGAAGAAGTTTGTTAACCCCTATGTTGTCAAATTCCCTGTAAAACCATTTGCAGGATTTTCATGCTATAACTGTGGGAAGCAAGGTCACAAATCTTCTGAATGTTGGCTGGTTACGAATAAGAACCAAACTGTTCATGCATATAACAGAAGAGTTTATAAACCTCATGCTGTTGTTACTATGCATCATAAAAACCAGAAATCAGTCACTTCATGTAGATATTGTGGGAAGTTTGGTCACTCTATGGACAATTGCTATCTGTTGGATCATGGTGACCATGTTGCTATGAATTTGCTTAGAACACCTGTCAGGGCTAACGCAGGACCCAAAGCTACTTGGGTCCCTGCAGGATCAAGATGATCAAATACTTTGCAGGTGTGCCTTGGACTGAGGAATAAAGAGGGGTAAATTAAACCAAGGCACCCAAGATGATAAAGCCCCATTCAGGTAAATTCTGAAAAATCTGTATTCTGAATTTGTGTGATCTGAATGCACTGCATATCATGATAATTCTTTTGTGCATTGTCTAACTGAATCTAATTGAAAAATCTGAAATGCTCATGGAAATGATTGTAGTTTATCTCTGAATGAGCATATATTTTAAAATCATGTTTCAGTGCTTTAATTGCATATCATGCACTTTGAAAGGGGGAGTTTGACTGATGTTTGCATAATCATGATAACCTCATTTGCTAAATTCTCCAGGAGAGCCTTTAAACATGCATACATGTAGTTAGTTGCATTGCATCTCCTTGCATTGAAAAAAAAATCTAAAAAGAAATGACTCATTGCATCTAGATAGGGGGAGCATTCCTGTTTCATCTCTTCACCTCTTGAACTCCTTCTGTCTAGCAATCTGATCCATTTTTGGCAAATGAGTAGTTCACTTGAATTCCCTGCTGTCTACACTTATGTAGCTGTTCTATCTGTACTCCAGACTCAGCTAGTGTCTTCTAAACAGAACTGTCCTAATGTTAAATCCTTGTGTAATCATGATTGCTCTCTGCTACTCTCTCGATAAAAATGCTTTGTTGACCCCACTGATTTGCTAAAATATCATTGATTCATCTGAATGAGGAAAGATTTTAGTTAGTGCACCCTAGACATAAATCAGACACATTCTAAAAAGAAGAATCTTCTATTATACTGGCTTAAGAATGTTTTGATAAATCAAATTGATTTAAGTCTAATGTATTTCTTAAGTTTTGATGTAAAGGACTTGAAAATATCTGATTCATTCTGCTTAATAAATATTAACCAGTTGTCTCATGAACTTCATGCAAAACCTTCTAAAATCTGAAATTTTAAACGACATGGCTTTCTTTGGTTAAGATACATATAGAAAGTATTGTTCTTAAACATTTCAGTGTACTGAGCATTGTTTGAAAAATCTGAAAACACTTAAAAATTTAAAGTAAGAGCAATGACTGTGGTCACAGAGAAACTGGGTTCTCTATCAAAGAAATGGATTAAGCCCATGTCATGAAGTGCCATAATTAACTCTCTTTTCAAAATGTTTGAAAATCTGGCAGAGCAATGGCATGGTTGTGTTGAGTAACTGGGGATTCTGGCCTCTGATCAAGGTGTCTCCTCATGTAAAAAGATACTCCATTGCTAATTCTATTCTCCTTTAGAGGCAATGTGGTTGTCACACTGAGTAACTAGGTCACTTCACCTAAGAAGTGTTGTGCCTCATGTAAAAAAAAAAAAATGTTGACTGAACCAAACTTGCTCAGGAAAAATGAGTGCTGTTCAATAGAAAATTCTGAAAATCTAAAGACATGTTCAGTCTCATTTATTTCTGTTTACTCTCAATAGTATCTTGTGTAACTTCCATAGGAGTCATTGAATTTAAATGAGTAAGTTGGAAGGAGGTTCAACATGAATAACGAATGAGTTGATGGTTCATCTTTATTAAAAGATGTGTCAGATATGAGTAATGAATTTTCCTGATAAACCTTAAATACATCACTCTTAAATCATGATGGTAAGTTTAAACTCATTCATAATCTATTATAATTGAAGAATATGAAATTCGTTTACAAAAATTTATGAATTTGGTGTGCTAATGAAAATCTTGCTTCCTCATTTATTCACTGTGATTACAGACTGTGGTAACTCTTGTATACCCATGTGCTTTGCTGATAGATGCTCATCACTTCTTTCACTCCATCTAATCAGGGGGAGCTTCCATGTCATGTTGAGTGTTTTTTTTTCTTAAAGGGGAAGATCTAGTCAGCATTTTTGAGTGTCCCTGTGCTTTTGTTGATTTTCTCCTTTCATCTCAATTGGTTTCAACCTTCAAAACATTTCTAATCATTATTCTATTCAGGGGGAGCTAATTGTCATTAAAGGGGGAGCTTTTAATTCACTCATCTTATGCAGTCTTATTCTTCCCTCTTCAATTAATGTCTTTTTGCTGAAGTCAAAGGGGGAGAAATATTTGATCAAGTCATACTGACTCATAGTGTTGCCATCATCAAAAAGGGGGAGATTGTTGTGTCCCTGTGATTTTGATGATAGCAAACACTATAAGTCATCATCTGTTTGAATCTGCTGAATCTGCATATAAATCTGTTTGAATCTGCATAGTCTGCATACTGTTTGAGTCTGCATATAAATCTGTTTGAGTCTGCATATAAATCTATTTGTGTTGCATATAAATGTTTCAATGAACATGTGTTGCATATGAATGTTTCAATGTTTCATCACCACATTGTTTTGAATATATCTGATCTATTCTGTGGAAGAATGCATGAGTGTGCCAACTCTGTGGGTCGACCCATCTAAGTGTTTATCCATCGGCTGTAGATGCTCCCCCACCATCAGTCAGGTTAATGCATTGCCAAGACAAGTGTCGACACTTCTTCATGCAGGTCAGCCTGCTCCAAGTGACATCAAAAATGCCTTGAGCCCGTAATGCATGCTCCCCTGACGCTGAGAATGCTCCCCTGGAGCAGCGATTGCTCCCCTATGCATGAGTGTGTGCATGAGTGTTCTATCAGATTCGCATGTCTGTACATTGCATCTGTCTGTGCTGCACTCATAAGTCCACATTGTTTGTGCAACGTTTGTTCTGCTAAGTCCATACATTTAGCAAGTTTATACATTACATGCACAAGATCAAAGTCTATACATTCACAGTGTCTGCATGTCTAAGGCAATGTCTATACATTGCATTGTGTGTTTGTGCATCAAAGTCTATACATTGGTTAGGCTTGTTCATGCAACGTTCACTCAAGTCTGTACATCCGACTGTTTCAGACAAAGTCTGTACATCGGACTATTTCAAGTGAAGTCTGTACATCCGATTGGTCATGCATCACTCTTCATAAGTCCATACATTGGACTGTAGCATGCACGAAGCTAAGTCCATACATTGGACTGTAGCAAGCATCGTTGAAGTCTATACATTGGCCTTAGCTTTCCAGAGTCTATACACTGCATGAGCATAGTCATGAAGTCTGTACATTACACTGTGCATCATTCTTCCAAGTCTATACATCGAGGTGAAGTCTGTACATCCATCAGTGATCTTCCAAGCCTGTACATCCAACTGTTCAACTTCGAAGTCTGTACATTGGAAGTTTTACCTACGTTTCCCTTCAAGTCTATACATCGATAGTTTTACCGTCGTTTCCCTTGAAGTCTATACACTGATAGCTTTACCGTCGTTTCCCTTGGAAGTCTATACATTCGCTGCCTTGCTTTGTTCAAGTCTGTACAGCCTTTCCTTTGGAAAGTCTATACATCGTGAAGTCTTCACATTGGCTGTTGAATGATGTTCAAGTCTGTACATCGTGCATCTTTTAGTTGAAGTCTGTACAGCCTTTTGCTTCACCGAAGTCTGTACATTGATCTGCATTGCATTACATGAAGTCTATACATTCATCTGCATTGCATTGCATGAAGTCCATACACTACACGAGCTGAAGCCTGTTGAAGTCTATACATTGGTCCTCACTTCAAAGTCTGCACATTGGTAAAGTCTATACAGACTTTGCTTGCACAAGTATATACATCGTTCATTCGTCTTGGCAAGTCTGCACATCGTTAAGTCCATACATTGTCCAGTGCATTGCATTCATCAGTTGTGAAGTCTATACATCCAGTCGAGGTCTGCACATTGCTAAACCCTCATCAAGTCCATACACTGGCAAGCCCTTACATTGCCTAAGTCTATACGTTGGATGCTGAATGCTCTTCAACATATGTACATTGTGCATGTTTGAGTTGAAGTCCATACATCGTATGTTGTCTGTCCAAGTCATTACATTGCCTAAGTCTATACATTGGCTACTATTCTTCAGAGTCTGTACATCGCATTCGAGTTCACGAGTCCATACAGTCTGAAGTCTATACATTGCATTCCCATTCATGAAGTCTGTACAATGCATTCACCTTCAGAAGTCTTTACAGCGAAGTCTATACACTGCTTGTATTAGTTCATGTCTATACATCGCCATCTCATTCCTGGATAAATACTTAGGCAAAGTCTATACACTCGTGGCTAGCTGTCCAAGTCCACACACTGCATTGCTAAGTATATACATTGCTACTTAATTGAACTATGTACAGCCTGTGCTATTTCTGCTGATCGACTGAAACTCTTCATTGAACTTGCAGAGTCTGGGCACGTCATACGAGGCTGGCATATGGCACGTGATCCGAGATGTTGAGAAGCCGCCACGTGGACTGAATCATTTGGGCGGGAATCATGGAGAGCACACGCCGCCCTAATCTGCTGCTGCTATATATATATGTCTTCTTCCTCTGAAGAAGGCTGATTGTATGAAGATAGAAGAGCAGAAGGAGGCAGCTCGAACAAGAGGTGAAGTCGATACAGAGAGAGTGATCGAAGGAGAAGCAACAGAGAGCCACGATCCACTGAGAGAAGAAAAAGAGAGAAGAGCAGAAGAGAAAGAAGAAAAAGAGAAAGCTAGAGAGCTCGAGCAGAGAAAGAGGAGAGATAGTGAGATAGAGAGGTTGTGAAGAAGAAGAGAGCTTCATTGTTCACTGGACCTTGGATCAGATCCAACCCAGTTTGCTCCTACGAGAGTTTTTGTGCATTTCATTTTTCCAACTTTCTGTTGCTGCGTTTTTGTTTTTCCTTTTAACTATTCACTAGTTGTTCTTCCGATCCTCTAGTGTGAGGTCGGGTTCCCTCCGGTTTGGAGGAAGAGAGAGTTGCGTCTCTGGTTGCCTTTGACTGGGTGTCATTGGTTGTTTCCCTCCGGCTGGGAGGAAGGGAGGTCCGAGACCTCTAGGTTGCAAGTGACTGAGAGTCACTTGTGGGTTCCCTTCGGTTTGGAGGAAGGGAGGATTGGTCCTCCGGTTCTGGTCTTGTGGGTTGCAAGTCCAGGTATTCCCTCCTGGTCTGGAGGAAGAGAGACTGTGTGTCTCTGGTTTCCAAGTGGCTGGGAGTCACTTGGGGTGTCCCTCCGGTTGGGAGGAAGAGGGGAGGTTGTTCCCTTGGTCAAGCTGTGTGGCAGCATCTGTTGCAGACTGAGTCTGCTTGTCTAGCATTGCTAGTGGAAGCCTCACTTCGGTTTGGAGTGAGGGGTGGACGTAGGTTTGTGGACCGAACCACCTAAAAATTTTGGTGTCCCTTGTGGTTTGATTTTCTTATATGTTCATTTAATTGCTGCGTATTTGATGTTTGCATAGGATCGAGTGAGGGCTAATTCTATTGAGTTCTCTTGCCGAGAGGATCCTAAGTATTCTCAGAATATAGCTGCAACTGTTTTTAATTCCGCATAACTGAGCTTTAAGTTTTTAATTAGGCTATATTTTTAAAGGGGAGATTCATTCACCCCCCCTCTGAATCTATCGCACCTGACTCAACACATGTATGAGGCATCGTTCTGGCAAGACAACAAAACTTCTCTAGCCTATCTTTTTAGGCGGTCATTAGATGGCCCGACACTCGAGTGGTTCTATTCTTTGGAGCTAACTGACGCCGACGATTTTGATGTGGTTCAGCGAAAATTCTGGCAAAAGTACAAAGACCGTGTGGGTCCATCTTTGTCAGTTATAGATTTAGTTGCCAAGAAGATGAAGCCCGAGGAGGACTTCATCGTGTTTGCCGATAGATGGAGGGCCATGGCCGAGAGATTGAAAGACACATTGTCAAAAACGGAGCAGGTGAAGATGATCATATCAAACTCCACCCCGCAATTTCGTCACATTTTAGCCATGAATAAGCTAAGTACAATGGAAGAGCTCTATGAGAGAGCGAGATATATACAAACTCAAATGAAAGACTCGCCCATCATGGGTATGTTTGAACCAAGACCGAAAGTGATTAGGAAGAATGTTAATGTTGGCAATAGTGGTGGAACCACCGAGGGCACCGTCACTAACGAGCAGGTGAGCGCATTTGGCAATTCCACACCTTTCCGTCATCCTTCGAACCAAAGATCGCCACCACAACAAGCCGCCTTCCAAAACCAAGTCCACCGGCCAATTAATACTCCTCCTCAGACAGTCCAACCTCTTCCACCTCAACAACAACAACAACCCCATTTTATGCCCCAAAATCAACCCCCACAATACCACCAAGTACCCCCGCCAGTCAATTATGCACAACAACAACCGCAACAGCCGAGAAGACCACTGGGTCCTAGAAGGGCCCAATACCCTCCATTGCCCGAAAGTCTACCCGATATCTTCAACGCCCTTATGGCCGCCAATGCGCTCACTCTGCCCAAGGAAAGAATGGTGTGGCCGCAAAATGTAGACACCTCTCGGTACTGCGTCTTTCATTGACATCCGGGGCACAACATTGATCATTGTTTTCACTTTAAAGATTACATATATGATATGAATGATCAATGTGGTATTGACTGGGATGAGATGAGGCGGTTCATTGCCACTCTAAAGGCACGAAGGCCTCCGCGGAAACAACAAGCTCAGCAGCCTGCTCAGCAACAAGCAGTACCTCCTCCTCAACAGCAGCAAGCTCCCGCGCCACAACCGGACATGGGGATTGTCCACAACCCACTGCCGGAGCATCCACCAAACCAACAGGTAAGCCCTGTCACCTCCTTCTATGAAGTGGAGAGGGGACAAGGGTGGCACCACGAGAACGCCTCTGTCGGGGCCCTAAACCAATAACCAATTCAACCATTGCATCTGTTAAGGACGCCTCCTTCAATGTCTTCCCCCCAACCATCTCGTCCCCTCCTACGCCCCACCAGCCAAATACCCTCCGCTACCGCCACTATTAAACCCTCGCCATCTAGGCCTCTCCTCATCCGACCACCGCCAACCTCCACACCACAACAACCTCTTCCCGCCACGAACCCGTTGCCATCCAGGCCACTCCTCATTCACCCCTCGCCGACACCGAACTCCCCCACTACAATTACCACTTCTCTGCCTCCCACAAATCCCTCATTTTTGCCTAGACCTCTCCTCATTCGGCCTGCACTCTCTCTAACCGTTCAGGCACCACCCACACCTCCTACCGTCACTTCTCCAGTCACCACCATCCCTTAACCAATGAGGCCCCTCATAAGGGTTCCTCCTTTGGTCGCTCCTCCGACATCCACCAATTCTAATATCCCGTCTTCCTCTTCATCCACCAAATCCCCACCTACCCGTAACCCGACATAGGCGTGATCATCGCGAGTCACGATGCTCCACAGTGGATGGATGTTCCACCGCGTCTTCCCTCAAAGAGAACTAGAGCCCGCGTAGGGGCAAGAGCCGGAACAGGAATCCATACCGGGGACACACTACGATTTGCTAAAGCATTTAGACAAGACCCCGGCGAGGATTTCTATTTTAGAATTGATAAAGAGATCCACCGTTCACCAGCAAGCTTTAAAAGAATATCTGCAAAAGGTGATGGTTAATGAGGATATCCTGGCTGAACAGATTACAACAGTTTTAACTCCGGCATGTGATCAGCCAGTTATTACTTTCCATGAGCATGAGTTGGCTCCAAAATCGGTAAGAAAATATGCCTTATCCATCACAGTTGATATGAATAAGGTGCCAGTCAAACAATGCTTGGTAGATACGGGAGAGTCAATTAATGTGTTGCCACCAAGCACTTTAAAGATGTGTGGCATTCCCGACAGTCAAATCCGACCATCTACTATTACAGTCACAGCCTATGATAATACCAAGAAGCCTCCCCTGGGGATGATTACTCTGAAAGTCGGTTTGGGTCCGGTCTCAATCACAGTAGATTTCCACATTCTGGACATGGATCCGACCTTCAACGGCATTTTGGGCCACCCTTACATTCAAGAGCTTGATGCTGTGCCCTCAACTAATCATCAGTGTATAAAGTTTCCTCATAAATGGCGCATCGTCAAAGTCACTAGCATGCCCATTTTGCCGACAGAGGATATACATTCTGCAACATCAATGCCTTCTATATGGCCTTCCAATAGGCCTTTGCTTTCAGTGTTAGACGTTGCCGACCCGCGGCACGATTTGTTTAGGCTTCCAATCACTAAGCCGGCTTCAACTTTAATGACCACCCTACCTTCCAAGGGGAAGAAGAAGAAGAACATGTTGAATACCCCGGGGTGGAATATTTTAATGAAAATGGGGTACAAAACTGCAAAGGCTTGGGCGTTAACCTCCAGGGTCGATTCAAGCCCGTTAGGCATCAGAGGCTGATTCCCCGAGGAGGCTTGGGGTACAAAGGGCCAAGTAAAGACAAAGATGAGCTATGGGCTGTTATGACTTCCACTCTTAAAATAGACCAACAGCCTCTTACATGGACCCTGTAGACACACTTTATAAAAGGGGGTACCCAAAATGATGAGCATACCACATTAGTTACTTCCATGCTAGACTGTCAAGATGTTCATGCACGATAATTTGCTCGCCATATAGTCCCGTTAGCTACATATAAAGCTTTGGAGTCTTTAAGGCCGGATAAAAGAAGGAAGATAGTCGACCCGGAGTGTGACTGGTACAGATGGTTTGATATGAATGACATCACCATTGCTCTGAGCCGTCTGTTTATGGCAACTGATCCGGAGTGGCCACCACTTATTCATGAATTGATTGAAAAGCCAGCGGTGATTACCGATAAGAGGCAGCTCCTAAGCAACTACACAGACACTGGGGAGCTAGATGTGCCGTTTGAAGAAGGCTTCACCGTAGATAGGCTGTGGGCCGGCCTTTTCTCTCTCAAATCCATCCATCCAGCAGTTGTTATTCGTTTGTTTGATAAAATGATCACTCCCAGTATTCCTAGACCGCCCGCGGTCCTGATAACCCTTTCTCCTGATTTATTCCAAACTCCTCCAATTCCTCCTTTGCTCCTCGAGCAATTTTCTAAACTCTTCATCACACCCCTGTGAGGGCAATCACTCATTCAATCCTTTTCTAATCTTTCAATTTCAGCACCACCTCCTGCTCCTCCTTCCCACTGCTTCATTCTTGAAAATGAAAAAAAAAACATGAAAATTCAAACTTTCCAATCTTCCACCTCTATTGAAGAGACCTCCTATCTTACTCCGGAGTGTGCCCCGATCCAAGGGCCGCTCTTCCAAGGTTCGTTAGTGGACCTTCTTTGCTCCTCCGACGAGGAGGCTCTTCCTGTATCCCCTCCTGTAACCATTGCGTCTTCGTCTTCTTCTCCTCCTCCTCCTTTAGGTAGGGGTAGCTCATCTAGTTTGCCATCTTGTTCCTCCCCCTCTTCTTCTAATAAGAGTCCTGGGGTAGCTTCTCACAAGAAATCCAAGGGTAGGCAGATCCCCCGCAGGTTCTTGTTAGACCTAGCTAGAAGATGCCGGGAATGTTTAGCTCTTCCTGAGTTTTTAGAGGATCCGATACTCCTGCCGTATATAGAATGTGAGGATGTGTGCTCTATAGATGAAGGGTTTGGCGTTTATGAAATTATGAATGATGAAGACCCTACTGAAGAGGGGGATGAAGAATGTGAAGAATATGAGGATGAGGCTGACGCTTTTGCCAGTGGCCTGAGAAGATTCGTTGAACCATCGGCCTCAGTAGAAGAACCCACCATAGAGATCAATTTGGGTACCGAGGAAAACCCTAGGATTATCCTCATCAGCAAAAATTTGTCATCTTCCAAAGAAGAGGCGCTTATTCAAGTTCTTCAAGATTATAAGGACGCGTTTGCATGGAGCTATGAAGACATGTCGGGTCTGGACCCTGCGCTCGTTGAACATCGTCTTACACTCAAGCCAGGATCCGTCCCGGTCAAACAGCGGTTAAGACGTTTCCACCCTCACATGGCTTTAAAGATGAAAGAAGAAGTTGATAAGCTTCATAAGGCCAGATTCATTAGAGTCATCCTCTATCCCAATTGGGTGGCTAATATTGTCCCGGTAATGAAGAAGGACGGAAGAGTCAGAATTTGCATAGACTTCCGGGACCTTAACCGTGCGTGTCCTAAGGATGATTTTCCCCTCCCTCACATAGATGTGTTGATTGACAATACGGCAGGGTACGAGACCCTTTCTTTTATGGATGGCTTTTCTGGTTATAATCAGATTCGCTTGGCTGAGGAAGATCAGGATAAAACCTCGTTCACTACACCTTGGGGTACTTATTGTTATGTGGTCATGCCATTTGGGCTCAAGAACGCCGGAGCCACCTACCAAAGGGCCATGATGGCTATTTTTCATGACACGATCCATATTTTCATAGAGGTGTATGTGGATGACCTGGTAGTGAAATCAAGAATGAGGATTGAGCATCCCGGGGTTCTGGCCAAAGTCTTGCAAAGAGCACGGAAGTATCGGTTGAAGATGAACCCCAAGAAGTGCGTATTTGGTGTTTCGTCAGGAAAATTGCTTGGATTCATCGTCAGTAAAAGGGGCATTGAGATTTATCCCATCAAGGCAAGGGCAATAAGGGATATGCCTCCTCCCAGGAATTTGAAGGAAGTTCGAGGATTGATCGGGAGGTTGCAATTTATTCGTCGGTTTGTCTCCCAGTATTCACAAAGGTGTAGGCCATTTTACGAGCTTACCAAGTCGGGAGTCAAATTCAATTGGGATGAAAAGTGTCAGGCTACTTGAAACGGGCTAAAGGATTATTTGGCTAATCCCCCTGTCTTGAGGCCGCCAGTTCCAGGCAAACCACTCGTCCTTTATATTTCTGTCCTGGATGACTCTGTAGGTGCTGTCCTTGTGCAAGTTGATGAAGAAGGAAAGGAGAGGGCTGCCTA